>OU898277.1:98172555-98283055 GCA_918026665.1 Diabrotica balteata
ACCGTTTCTGCTGGAGTATTGATCTAGTGGCAGTTCCGTACTCGGTCTTGGAGTATTGATCTGAGACATACTATTCTCTCCTGTGTCCAAGTACTGATTGCCGGGCCGAAACTATACCCCAGTTTTCCCGACCATAAGTTATGTTTTTCAAGCCATTGTGCTGCCATGTGTCTGGGGATCAGTTTTGTTTCCAACTCAGGAAAGTACACCCTTAAAAGTTCTTTCAAAGTTTCTGCATTATTTTAAGCGTATTCACCTGACTCCTATTGAATTGGGGTATACTGATGGTTTTTTACTATACTATATAAAAACTATACTCCAAAAACGACAACCAAGATGGCCGGTAGTAAACTAGCCGGAAAAGTAGTGCGTGAATATTGTAAGAAAACGGCGGTAAACGCCAGAGTTAAATGTTTAAATTGTGAAAAATTTTACCATGATGGTTGTGCAAATAAACTAGCAAAAAAGTGTTGCGACAATCAAAACCTAAAAAGTGAAAAACAAGAAAATAATGAAGAAACATGTGAGTACTCTGATTCCATTACTGTTGATCCTAAAGACAACGAAATTAAATTATTGAGGATGTTGTTTGATGAAACGAAAAGCAAAAATATAATTTTTGAAGAGAATTCATATCTTTTAAAAGAAAAAATTAAATTTTTAGAAGAAATATTAATGTTTACCCAACAAAATATAGGTTATATTGGCGAGAAAACTACATCCAAAGAAAATTTAAAATAGATGGCAACACCGCAAGCCAACGTAAAATCTCATTCGACCTGGCGAGACGTGGCAAGTAGTTCAAGCTATAGTAGGTTAAATGATTAAAAATCATATCGTGTCAAAATCCAGACAACGACTGGGCAAACGCCACCTATAACAAAGGTAAATATAACTAAAAAAAGGTAAAGAGGATGGAAATGAAAGTGCTAATGCTAATATTGTTAATATACAGTAACTTATGGATGCAGTTTATGAAGCAGAAATTGACCAGAAAATGTTTTCCTTTCAAAACCTTGTCTCTGAGATGAAGAAATAGGATGGCAAAAGCAGAGGAGGCGCAGAAATAAACGATTCGTTGTTGGGACAAACAACAATAACACTAATATAACAAGTATTCCCAAGTCTGTATCTTTGCACATAACAAGATAGAAGATTTTGAATTTATGGTAAAATAACACTTTCCAGAAGCCAAATGTGAAAACCATCAATCAAAATATCCAGAGGCTTATGCATACTTTAAGTTAACTATTAACCAGTCAAATTTCAGGAGAGCTTTTGAGAGAGAGAGTTTTAGTCCAGTGGATCACTAATTTCTAAATTTGTTGCCAGCACCAATAAATGTAACAATGGATCCTTCAAACTAAACAATCAAGTAAACCCAGACAAACTAGAAAAACCAGATACAAATGTAAAGGTTATTAGCACAAACAGGCCTGTAAGTAGCAAGCTGCAAACCTCTTTTAAATCCCTTAACCTAGATTTATATTATCAGAATGTCCGTGGTTTAAGAACTAAAGTACATGACTTTTATACTAGTATGTTGTCTTGTGACCATGCTATTATTTTAATTACTGGATCATGGTTAAATTCTAGTGTCCTGGATGCTGAGCTATTTGACAAGAGGTATAATGTAGCAAGAAGAGATAGAGATGACAATAAAACTCGTGGAGGTGGGTTGATTATTGCAGTTAAGAAAAATATAGTATTTGAACACATTAATTTTAACACTAACAGTGAAATTGAATGTTTAGTGGTAAAAATAAACTACCACAAGTGTAATTTAATATTAATATGTGTGTATATTACACCTTCTGTTTCTATGTTAGTTTTTAATAACTTTTTAGGAAATGTTGAAAATATTGTTTGTAATAATGTAGATGTCTTTATTATTGGAGATTTTAATATACCTAATTATGTATTAGGCACATGTGAGAAAAGCTTGAGACTGAATCAGTTTTTAAGTATATGTGGTCTATGTCAAATAAATTCAGTAGTAAATTATATGGCTAGAAAGTTAGATTTAGTGCTATCCAATGTTCATGTGGTTTGTGCTAGAAGTAGTGATCCATTTGTTCAGGAGGATAACTATCATCCCTCTCTTAACTTGACAGTGCAGCTCAAAGGTCTCAACAGTGATAAACATAAAATTCACTCATCTTTTGAATATGATTATTCTAAGGGCAATTGTCTGCTGTTGTATAATCTAATTAGATCAATAAATTGGGGTGGATTACAACAAACCAATGATGTAAATAATGCTATACAAACCTTCTATGATAAAATGTTTGAATGTATTGAACAAGCAGTACCTAAAAGACAAAAATCTAACAATAGTTATAGAAAATACAGTTTTCCTAAATATTTTTCTCAAGATTTAATTAGTAAAATCAAGAAGAAGAACAAGCTATATAGGCAAGTACAGGGTGGACTTGTTAATATCCAAATTAAGAATGAGTACAACTGTCTTAGGAAGTCGATTAAAATACAAACAAAATCTGAGTATACAAAATATCATGACACTGTAGAAACGAATGTTAACATGGACCCAACTAGTTTTTGGTCATTTGTGAAATCCAGAAGTAGTTCCAGGGGTTTACCATCAGAAATTAGGTTAGACAACAATATTTACACTGGTTCTGATGAAGTTTCTAATACTTTTGCACTATACTTTAAGTCAGTCTGTAGCATCTCAGACCATCTGATATCAGATAGCATCTGATATGAAGATACCTAAGTTTCATGGTATTCTAGAGTTTGATGAGATAACTGAAGAAGCCATTAGAGCTAGTGTAAAAAAATTAAAACCCAAGAAATGTACAGGTAAAGATAATCTACCTGCTTATATCTATAAGGGGTGTATTGACCAACTTGTTGAACCATTACAGGATATATTTAATCTATATTTAAAAACTAATACCTTCCTTAAAAAATAAAAAGAAACCAGTACAGTTCCTATTTTTAAATCTGGTAATATTAATGATGTAAAAAATTATAGACCAATTAGTATTTTAAATTCTTTGGCAAAAATATTTGAATTTATTTTATATAACAACTTATTACAACATATTATCAAATCTTTTAATGAATATCAACATGGATTTCTACCAGATAGATCAACACTTACAAATTTATGTATTTTCACAATATATTTCAATATTCAACAATCTGCTGCAGATGCCATAAATACTAAGAGGCAAATGGATGTAATCTTCACTGATTGTGCAAAAGTATTTGATAGGGTTGATCATGGTTTATTACTAGAAAAACTGGGCACCTTTGGCCTCTCAATTAATGCTTTAACATTTTTGAATTCGTACCTAGCAGATAGAAGTCAGCAAGTTGGAGTTGGTAATTTTCTCTTAGAGTAATATTTCTTAACTTCTGGAGTTCCTCAGGGCAGCAACCTGGGACCACTCTTATTTGCTTGTTTTATAATTGATCTTTCTAGTTGTCTCAAATTTTCCACTTGCTTAATGCTTGCAGATGATTTTAAGCTGTTTAGAATTGCAGGAGATCAATGTGATTGCCAACTATTACAAATAGATTTGAATGTGGTATCTAATTGGTTTCAGATAAATAGAATGGATCTAAATGTTGACAAATGTTTAGTGATGACCTTCACACGTAACAGAAACTTTATAAAAATGGTTTATTATATGAATAATATTTTTGGTGTCTCTAATTATAAATCCTAACATCCTAAAAGGCTTTTAGGATGTTAGGATTTATAATTAGAGACACCAAACATTTTAAGATGATAGATAGCGTAATTAAACTATATAATTCCTTGGTAAGTCCACATCTTGAGTATGCTTCTGTAGTTTGGCATCCCGTGCAGAAGTAAATATAGATTTAATTGAAAAGGTACAAAAAAGGTTTTTAAGATATTTATATGTTAGAAAATATAATTCTTATCCATACTTGGTGTCTTACCGGAGTATGCTTGAAACTTTTAAATTTGTAACATTGGAACAGAGATGGAAAATGCAAGCAATGCTATTTGTATATTATATTGTGAATAACTTAAAATATAAAGACTTATTCTTAATCAACTATATAAAATGCTTGGTACCTAAGATTAACTTAAGATTAAGTCATAGAGAGCTGCTTTTTTCTATTTGTGAGACAGACTACTCGCCCATAAACTAGATGATGAGACAGTGCAATATCATACTAAAAAAATAGCGACATAGATATCTTCAACACCAACATCAAAGCAATTAAATCTAGCTTTCTATCCGCTTCAATCACTTTATCTTAGCATGTAAGTATATCTAATGTCAAAATCCTTACTTGTAATTACCTTTTATTCTGTAAAATGTGTTTGTTATGAAATAAATAAATAAATATACCCTTTGTGAAAACATATTGTGAATCGAGTAGAATTTTTTCCTTGTCCAGCCAATATTCAAGCTCATTCTTTAACATTCTCTCCAGAGTTTAAATAAGCATGATGCTAAAGCTGCTGGTCTATACGAGTTTATATTGCCATCCGGCTTTTCTGGTTTTTTAATAGGTATTACAATATAATCTCTCCACAGTAAGGTTGATTCAGACCAAAAATCATGGGATGATCAGATCACAGTCAAATCATGGTCAAGTCAAGGGACAATCCATCCACACACACAGTCCAGGCAGATCACCGTCAGTCTATTTCAGCATTCAGGTCGATCAAAATGTAAAAAATGTAAAAAAAATTCACTTGTAAGTAACTTTTTATTTTGATTGATAATCAATTTATTTTAGATTACTTATATTATACTAAATACAATACAACCTCAATATAACGAGACGAAGAAAATATTTTCGTTTCTGTGTGATGGTCAACACCGTTTTCTTTTCTCAACCATTTTTTTTATTTTATATTAAGTATTTAACTTTCAGCAATAGTAATTATTGTTTTACGAAAAACTGAACCTATCGAGACATGAATTATTGTGAAACTTAATTTGAATAATTAATACAATACGTTATATAAAGGTTCTAAATTGACAAAATTCGATATATTAAGGGTCGTTATATTAAGGTTACACTTTATATACATATTAATACTTCCTGCCATGTTTTTAATTTTCGCTGTGGACAGAGTATAATGGATGTGATAAATTGAAAACAGGTAGCTGACTGACTGTGTCCTGTTCATACCAACCCGGCAGTCCGGTCCAGTCAAGATCAAGTCACAATCTTAATCGCTGGCGGAGCGACTATACTTTGTCTCAAAGTGACTAGTGTGTACAGGGTAAGATATGCAATGCTAACCTTATTAGAATTTCGATAAGACGTTGCCAGTTTTATGCAGTGAGCGATGGCGTTCTCTATTGTCTATCTTTCAAAATAAACGGAATACACCAGGAGTTCTCAACAAGTCCTCACGTACAATATTATATAATTTACAAATATCGTTTGCTAATAATTTTACATAGTACTATACATTATTTGTTTCTAATAGTAACTTATCAACTTTTATCTTTTATTAGTAGCAGTAGTATAATAAAATGTGCATTAAATAAACATTTGTTTCAAAGTTTTTCAAATACTTTCTTCTAAGTTATTCAGTAATTAAGAAGCAATTAGAGTAATTCTTGTACAGAATATGTTTAAAAGCTTGATACATCCAGGGCCTTAATTAGTCTTTATTTGTTCTTCAGAGCGCGTAAACATATTCGAGTTACGATTATTTGTACCATCTTGGATGTACTGTTACTGTTTTGTTATTGTTATTATTTGTTGGTGGCTATTTTTGTGATTTGCTGTTGGCAATTATTGTTATTTTCTGTTGTTTTCTATTGTTATAGTTGACGCCGAATTTGTATCGCAAAATGGAGGAAATTGTTCAATGGAAACGTGGAAAAGCTCTGAAACTTTCAGAGAAGCAGATACTTATGAATATTATTAATTATCATCGTAATCAGGATAAAGATTCTGTATCAAGTGTAATTAGAAAAGTGTCATAAATGAGTGGTGTTTGCGAAAAGACTCTGTTTCGCGTATGACAGGAATATTCATCACCAGCTGGATTACAATCTCTAAAGAGCAGGCCCAAGAAGCGAAAGGTTGGTAATTCTCGTGACAACAAGTACGATGAAGGTATGAGTGGCCAAATTCCTAGAATAGTTCATCAATTTTTTCGTGACAACATACCACCAACATTAAACACTAAATTAGCTGTTGTAAATGTCAAAGAAACTTTGCCCAACTTTTTACGGGCCACGATACATCGCTTGCTGAGTGATATGGATTTTGTGTTTATAAATATCGGGCACAGTGTGAAAAAAGAATGAGTTGATAAAACAATTACATCTAATCGCGATGCTTTTGTTCGTGGTCTGACAACAGGATTAAAAGCTCCAACAGCTCGTGGTGCACGGTTCGTTTTATTGCACGCAGGATCTACCAGTGGATTTGTTGATGGAACAGAGCTCACGTTTTTGGCAAAGAAAAATACTCAGGATTACCACGACGAAATGGATGAACTGACCTTCGAAGATTGGTTCGAAAATAACTTAATGCTAACTTGGCCAGAAAAAAACTGTTGTGGTAATGGACAATGCCTGCTATCACAGCAGAAAGTCAGAACAAATCCCCAACAGTTCAACACTAAAAAAAGATATTCAAGAATGGCTTCAAGAAAGTGGGCATTAGTACTTAAACTACCCTCAACACAAAAGATGTATTAGGCTAAGAAGTAAGAAGTGGGGTTTATTGTAATACAAGTTTGCAAAGAAGTATGGCATCGATGTTGTGCATTTACCCTGTACAGGATAGTCACGTTGAGACAATCTATAGACGGCCAGTGATCTTGACTGTACCGTGACTGTGACTGTACCGTACCCGTGAGTAGGAATTACCTAATTGGAAAACCACAGGAGCAATCTTGGCTGTACCGTCTCTGACTGTTGGTCTGAATCGACCTTAAAAAAGGGTTTTATTGGTCCAAGTCGAATTGAATAACGCTAATAGAACTTTTTATGTGCTAAGCACATTTTCTGTAAAATAATATATGAGATGTTATCCATACGTCGATATTTATTGTTTGTTAATTTAAAGCAATGTTCAAGTTTGTGAAGTTTGTTTATGTTGGTGTTCTTACTAATGATCATTATTTTTGTCTCCTTGCAATTTAGTTTTAGGCCTTATTTTTTACATGTCTTCAACGTTATCCACCATCCTTTGGAACCCCTATGCACTATCTGTCGGCAACACTGTATCGTCTGCATATCTAATATTGTTTATAAGTTGGCCATTTACAGCGATTCCATCTTCTGATTTGCCCAATGCCTCTCTAAAGATGTTTTTACAGTATATGTTAAATAATGCCGGTGAAAATATTCAACTCTGTCTAACTGCTTTTTCGACTCTGAAGATCTCGGACAGTTCATTTTCGTTCAAATACCGATGATAAAAAGGAAGTGTCCTTATTACCCAGGGGTTTTTGGTGGGTAACAAAATTTTCTATCCATGGAGAGGGCGGTTTGATTGTTTACGATATTTATATCGGTTTACTTTATTCTTTCATAGGAAATCGTGATACACACATTCTGTGTGTATCGCAGGAAAGCTTGTTTTCCTTCTTTAGCAGCTGTTACAGGTTTCATTACACCACTCTTTCGATCATTGATTGCGTTTTTGGGAGTTTAATAAATGTGCTAGGTCAGGAGTGCACAAAGTACAGGTATTGCTGATTTCTTAGTATTGACTAATGCATGGAATCCGTCATTTAAAATAATCAAATTATAATGTTGCTTCGATTGATTGCAAAAGAACTTTACGATATACATTGTCATATTCTTCATTCCAAACAAAATTATGACCATTAAAATCGCCCCCAAATATAAAAGGTTTGGGAATTTGTTCTAGAAAATTTATCCACTGTTACAATGATATTCGAGAACTTGGTTTGATATATATTGAAACTAAGCAAATTTTTTTATTGCTGTGTGGTATATTGGTGTGTTAATGTGTTAACCGGAATACAAACATGATCAAAGTTGATTACAGTGAAAATTGTAATTTCTTGATAAATTAAATTTGAGTTTAATAAAATGGTTGCACCGTCAACGCAATGATGTATTTGCGTTCGGCTAGCAAGTACTTTTTTTTATTAGTAACTACCGAACGGCATTTCCATTGCAAACTACTTATTTCATCCCATTGGATGAAGAGATAGAAAACACAGTTACCTTGTGAAATAAAAGGAGATGAAACTCGTAGAGGTGGGAAATAATCGATAGAAACCTATAATTTACATTACATTACGACTATCGATAGTCTCACACCTTTAGACGTTACCTTCGATCTAAATCACCTCGGTCATAATTATTATGTTTGACAGTTTGACGTCGTATGTGTGACGTATTTACATTTTTTAATTTAGATAAAGTAAAAACTGATTGACCACAATAAAGCAAAAATGTGAATAAAATAATTTAATTAATAGTGATTACTTATTCTAAAGTTTTAAATTATTAACCAAGAATAATTTCTACTATGATTTGAGGAGTTTCATACACTCTTGTCACAGAATAATTAGCAATCCTTCGTGGATTAGTGGTAAGAATTCGACTCTGAGACGCAGATGATTAGAGTTCAAAAGCTACATGAGGTTTTCTTTTTTTAATAATTTGAAATTATGCAGAGATCGTTTTGCTTTGAATCACTAAACATTTATGTCAGTCGTTACTAGTATTTGAAGTGTTTAAAGTTAAACATAAATATCTTATTGAAAAAATAGTGTCGTCGTACTTTCGAAAATAAAGTAAAATTCTTCAAAATTAAAATAATGTTTAAATAAGTAAAAATTTTACAAAAATAAAAAAAATATTGTAAATAAACGTATCTACAATATGTTCAAATAAGCCTTCATTAGCAGCAGAATAATAACCCAAACTGTCACTAAAGAATTATAAAAGTCTGATGGATCAGGGTTCAAGGCACGATGTACTCATGCAGGCGGTTAGGGTTCAAATCCTACAAGAAGTTTTTACTTTTTTAAAAATTTGAAATTATGCAGATATTATATCGTTTTGCTTTAAATCATAAAACATTTATTTCACTCTTTATAAGAAGTGTTTATAGTAAAACATGAAAATCTTATTGAAAAAACAAAGTCGTACTTTCGAAAATAAAGTAAAAATTTCGAAAGTAAAGTCAAACATAAAAGAACGTTCTAAATAAATGTACTTACAAAAAATGTTTAAATAAGCAGAAATTCTATAAAAATATTTTAAATAAACGTATTTTATTCTAATGAAATGTATTTACAAAAAATGTTCAAATAAGCCTCCATTAGCAGCAGAACAATAACCCAATCTATTATAAAAGTTTCGTCTAACATTAGTTAATGTTTCTGGACTAATACCTCTCATTGAATCAGAGATCTTTTCTCTTAATTCTTGGAGAGAATTAGGCCTATCGTCTTCAATTCCATATAGTTTGGACTTGATATACCCACATAAAAAAATCACAATGTGCAAGATCAGGTGATCTTGCAGGCCAAAAAATATCTCCTTGTCCACTAATCAATCGATTAGGAAAAGTCGCACTGAGATATTTACTGACGATGCGAGAATTATGTGCAGGACAACCATCGTGTTGAAACCATATGGAATCGAAAGGAATTGGTAAATTACGAAGGGCTGGGACAATTTGATTTTGTAGAAGTTCCAAGTATTTCCGCCCAGTCAACATACCGTCTATAAAAAATGGACCAATGACATGATCCCCTATTATGCCTCCCCAAACATTTACTTTTTGAGGACGCTGGGTACGAGCGACATAAATCTGACGAGGATTTCCTCGGGACCAATACCGAGCATTCATTGAATTGTGACGGCCATGCAATGAAAACGTACATTCATCGGTGAACAAGACGTTCTCTAAAAAATGTTCATCTTGATGTGACATTTTCATTGCAGTTTGACAAAATTCTAAACGTCTATATTGATCCCCAGGGAATTTTTCGTTGGATTTATGAAGTTTATAGGGTCGGTATCCATGTCTTTTCAAAATTTTACCAACTCTAAATCTTGAAATTCCATATTGTTCTCCGAGACGAGATGTTGATTGGGTAGGATTTTGCTCAATACTTGCACAAATCAGTGTCCCTTAGTTCCAAATCTGGATTTACCTCCCTTCGTCTACGAACTCCTCTTGGAGCGAACACGGATCCATAAGTAAAAAATTACGTATAATAGATTGAATTGTTGATCGTGATGGAGCCGGCCTATTTGGAAACATATTTACAAATTTTTGTCTAATCATGTTGTCTGAGAATCCATTCATATGCCAGACAACAATTTGCACTTTTTCCTCGACCGTTAAAATCATTTTCACGAATTGTTTTTTCAATAAAAAGTTTCTGTTTACCGTGCAAAAACGCTTCTCGATATGTTATTATTTGATGGCTTAAAGGCTTCGCTTCGCGCGAATCCATTCCAATGTTGTCAATTATTTTGAAAATCATTACCTGTACAGAGGAATTGATATTAACATTGAGAATTTAGTGATGGATTTGATATAAACAGTCTTCACCGGATTATTTTGCATTCACAACTGAAGACTGTATGAATTGAATTTAAATTATTTTGTATTTCCGTTTTATAACATTGGAATAAAAATAAATTGTAAATAATGAGTTTTTCGAAAATTTGTTACCTAATATGTATCATATTTTCTATTATTTTTTTATTGATAAAACAAAAATTTTATCCTTGGTGGGAATTGAACCCCAATTTTCTCGTCAATAGACAACGTCCCTAACCACTACACCAATTTCACATACATTAGTTGTTTTCGGACAAAACATACCTACCTTTATTTTAGTCAAATATTTCAGTTGATTTATTTTTACTATTAAATAAATTTAAAGATTTATAATTTAAAATCGCTACTACTGAATGTTTTTTACTATAATATATCTTAATTTATTCAAGTATTTATTCTAACATCAGAAATTATTAAAATAAAATATTTTTGAGGTTATCCGTATAATTATGACTGAAGTCAAATAGCCACGTCTAACGTCTAAAGGTGTGAGACTGTCGATGGTGGTAATGCAATGTAATGTAAATTATAGGTTTCTATCGATTATTTCCCACCTCTACGAGTTTTATCTCTTTTTATTTCACAAGGTAACTGTGTTTTCTATCTCTTACGTTAAAAAGCTGGATGGTAAAGCACTCATCACTGTATCATATTCCTCCCCTAGGTTGATTAGATCTGGGAGAAGATACAATTTTCTTTTGTACATTTAGTGTTAGATCTTTACTAGTTGGTCTTTGTCTTTTATTAGTTTAAATTATTTATTATAATTATTACTATTTGTACTATTATTTAAGAAAGAATCGTTTGTTGTTGGTCATCAATTAAGTAGAAATTGTATTAGTGTGACGTTACTAGGAATAATAGAGAAAAGGTTTTGAGACAGGATAAATTTTTCGTTGAAATGGTAGAAATATTTATATTCGTGCTTATTATATGTGTATACGAAATTATGGGAAATTGTTTGTTCGCATCATGATTGGTCATGATTAATATTATTGGTTAACATTGCGTCTTTAATAAGTTTTTGTTGTTGGAATTCTGAACACGCATTTACATTGGTAGTGAAATGATCTTCCTTACAATGAATGCATTTTGGAGTAAATTCGGTTTTTGACAATCTTTGGTATTCAGGGATTCACTTTATTTATCACACCTAGCTCTGCTCTTGCATTGACTTTCGTATGACCGTATCTGAGGCAATTAAAACATAACAACACCTTTTTATTTATAATATCAATTTATATTTATTTATTCTATTACTACTTTTTTTCAGCTACATTTAAATTTATTTCGAAAACAGGTTTAGAAATATATTTAGTACTTATCTGTGTGCATGGAGTGGAATTTTGGTATGCTATTAATTATTTTACAGGAGATGCTCGAGGTTCTAAATTTAATGTTTCCATATTATACACTGATTCGCTTTTTTAAGGGAATTTACTCTAGCTATATTCGCTCATACTGTTTAAAACCTTTTGAAGTTACCTTCTAGAGTAGAAAAGTGAAATTCTACTCTGCCAAACTGAAAATAACTCAATTTATAACTTAAAATTCTACTATTTTATACTTCAATGTACATCCTCGAATACAATCTGTTTATAAAAAAACTAGTGGAATTTATCTATTTAAAGCCGGGTACACACCTGTCATACTACCTTCCAATTCTACTCCGATCATATACAGATTTCAAGCCAACAGAAGGTAGCCAGCCGCCGAACTATGCATGATCGGAGTAGGATCGGAAGGCTGCATGGCAGGTGTGGCCTTGCCTTAATTAACACTGCTTAAATCATGCCCCGGTGACTTATATGCATGACCTTGGAACATTCCCGCATCACTTTGACACCAGGCAGTTAATATAAAGAAATGACAGACTATCTCTCTCACGAAGACTTTAACCAGTCATTTATTTTATCTTTAACACAATCTCGGGGTCTCAATAAAATAATCAAACGAAGCTTAATTCCGCAATGTCAATTATGTCAAAATTAATGACAGATCTTTAGTTTGTTTACAAGTTTGTAATTTTGTTTTATTATCTTTAACTTTCGTTTGCATTTATTTTTAGTAATTTTAATTTAAGTTGGTTACTTAGTTTTTAAAGTTTACTTTACTTAGTACTCAAAAGGATGATGATAGTAAGTTGTCAAATAGTAAGTTGTCAGGAAGCAAACAATAATAGTATTTAACATTTGTTTCTGAAAATATGTGTAATAAATATTATGTAATTAGTTTATAACTGTGTTATCTTAAACAACAAATAAATATACGTATATCTAGAAAAAATTGTTCATTTTTTATATATCCTTTTATTTTTTAATAATATATGTGATATTATTTCATCGGAAAATAGTAAGATATTTTCCAGCAAATTTTAATTAGTAACGAAATAGCCCGCAAGAGGCGCTAAAGGGTATGTATGTAACTAGTGTCTAGAATCTGACCCACTACTCTGAGCCGCGTAATGTAGGTTGCCTATTATGAATTTAAACCGGGGAAATGACTGACAGACATACGCATGACGTCGAACGAAGTTTTTCTATAATTCTTTTATAATGTATATGGTATTGTTATTTTCCTCGAATTTTGTCGTGTGAATTGTAACAGAATTTCTTTCTGTTATTTTGTTCCATTTCCTTTATTCTGGATAATTCCTTACTTATAAACGACATCAGAAAATCTTTTTTTACTAAAATAATGTAAATAATTATTTTTCTTCCAAAAACGAATTTTAATTAGAACAGGCAATTTTAGTTCTATCCTATAATGATTTAATGACTCCCTTTTTAACGTTTATGTTGTGATTTGATTTATAATTTATATATATATATATATATATATATATATATATATATATATATATATATATATATATATATATATATATATGTTCCCATATCCAACATCCAGAAAAACATCCAGAAAAGGTAACGAATTATATTCCTTTTCCATTGTAAATTTTATTGACTCCCCTTTTTATCTTTTATTTATAGTGTTCAACACATCATCTACATATGTATTACCAACATATTGTGGGCTTTAAATTTTGATTAGGAATGTTTGTTTTGAAGTCTTTCATCAATGTATTAACTAATAATGGATTTAAAGCACAGCCTTAAAATTTTTATTTATAGAAATCATTGTTTAGATAAAAATAAGTGTTGTCAGTAGATAATGTCAACCATTATAGCTGATACATTTAATTTGGTTCTAGTTGTTAATCTATCATTTTGTAATTTGGTACTAATTGTTTTCAAAGTTATATCTAATGGTACATTTTTAAATAGACTATTTAGATTTAAACTTACTTAGAAAATATTACATATACAAATCAATGTACCAAATTATATTAACATTTAAAAAACATAGATAATTTTAATAAAATTTGTGATTTTTATATTATTATATACCTTATTAAAAACAGTTAAATAAAAGCATGGCAATCCAATACATTAAAGTTGTTTGATATATATATATATATATATATATATATATATATACATAGGATCCAATAATTAAATAATATACCTGATGTTCCATCTAAAATAATAAAGTTGGCATCAGTATTTACATGACATTACACTCTGTATAACACATTTTTATCGGAAACATATTCGCAACAAATAATATTAAAAGCCAGAGCTTTTCGAGGAACTATCCATCATTTAATAAATAGTTTTTATATAACTGTGCTGTATAATGTATTTCGAAACGGGAAAATGCTTCATTTATAGATATTATAAAGAAAAGGTCTATAAAACGTTTTTGAGCAAGCCAAAACATTTTACATTATAAGTAGAGACTGGATTATATGCGAAATGCATGTGCATATATATATATGCAGCATATTTGTGGGTTTCTTTATAAATGCATATGCTATTCATATTTACTTGATTAAGAGCATATTGCCACATATTTGAAAATATCACATAAATAAAATGGTTTTCTATACATATTTAAGTAATAGTTTCTTGGAATTATTCATAACAGGTACTAGGTGGTAAGGTAACTACGAAATAATTTTATTACAAATATCTACTAAATCTACAAGTTTTATTGTTTGGGAAAACCCATCTGGAAATTATTTATTAGAAGAAATTGGTTTTTAAATCCCCTTTACCAGCCGGAAAAGCAACTTGTGATTGTAAATATTGTGCTTATAAAATAAAAATCAAGTCTATTGCGGAGTTGGGTTGGTGGCAACAGTGAAATGAAGATTATAGACAATGAAAGTGTTTTCTGTACTATTTGTGATAAAAAGGTGAGTCCACTTATATTTTAACGATTCAAAAATTTAATTTAAAATCTTATTTTTGAAAGAAAATCGGTATACCTATACTAAACATGCAACAGTTTGACTATTGGCAGTAGTTTTAGTTTCGGGAAAAAAATATAAGTTATCATAAAAAGAAGTCCATATTATTGCATTAGATTCTCATTTACTAAATCGTTTTATTACAGATTCCATGTGAAAAGAAAAATACAAATACAAGAAACCACGTCAGCCGCTTCTGCAAAACAACAATTATTCAAAATCGTCACACATCGACGGGGCAAGAAATGTTTGCAAAAGATGTATGCAATTTTTTTGTAAGTTGCAATATCCCACTGTATAAATTGAATAGCAATGTGTGTCAAAATTTTTTGAAAACATATTGTAAAATTGAAAATAAGTCAGTACAGGCACCAAGTTCTTCAACTTCTCGTAAGAAATATGTGAGGCATCTTACAAAGACGTTATTAAAAGTATTACTAGCCGGGTAAGAGATGAATATCTGTGGATATCTGTCGACGAGAATACTGATGCCAAGGGTCGGCAAATCGCGAATTTAATTATTGAAGTTTTAAACAGGTCAGCTGATGACTCCAACAAGTCATATTTAATCAGTCTAAAAGTTTAGAAAAAAACAACTATGCAACAATTGCTCGATTTTTTAATGAATCTTTGACAAATTTCTTTTTACTGTATCAAGTACCTTCTGAAAAATTTTTGCTACTAGTTAGCGATGTCGATTCCTACATAGTTAAAGCTGTTACTAGTCTTAAGATTTTTTTCCGAATTTGATTCATTGTACATGCTTAGCGCATGGTTTAAACAGGGTGGCAGAAAAAGTTAGACTCGAGTTTCCAAATGTAAACATTTTAATCAACAATATAAAGAAAGCGTTTTTAAAAGCACCACTGCGAGTAGAAGTATATATGGAGATGCTTCCCGATATCCCTTTGCCACCACAACCAATGTTGACTAGATGGGGGACGTGGTTGAATACTGCCATATTTCTTGCAAATAATTATATTGATATCAAAAATGTTATATCAAATTTTGATCCTTCTTGTTGTATTGCTGTTCAGAAATGTCAAAATATTTTTAGTGAGAATTGTAACGATAATATTTTGCCTACCTTAGGGTAAGATTATGGGGATAGAAAATTGGGGACAGAAACTAAGGGGGTTGAGATAGGGCAAACAAAATAATCGATACTTGTGCGTACGGCACTCAGGGGTTTATTGGAGAGCTGGGTCGTGGATAAGTTGAGTCAAAGGGGTCAGATTGGGGTAACTACAAAAATGAAACAAAGGGATACTTACATAAATCTCCTGGAACAAAATGAACAAAATATGACAGACAAGAAATACCTCTAGCTATTTCAATTCGGACGCCGCTTCGAGAAGACTTCCTGCTGGAGGAAAGAAAGGTTCTTCTTTCCTAAAATCAAGAATACACACAAGGGTTAGGGGACTTTTCTAAACTAAAAAAAAAATAAATCAGAAATCAAACATTTATTTTTGACTCAAACAAACAGTTATCAAAATACAGGTGGCACAAAAAATATACTATATAAATAGTTAGTAGCAACCTGATTCTTGAAGCGTGAACATGTACCGTCATTCAAAGCGCAAGAGAATTTCCTTATCGTAAAACTACCTAATTAACTAGTAATTATCTTATCAGCATAAAAAAATTGTTAAAGTGAAAAGTAACAAAAACTAAGTGATTAGAAAAACAAAAGAAATATGTTCCCTTCGCGGAACTTATTAGGATTTGATAATAATGGCCAACCAGTCTATGAACAAATAAATACTATACAGAATGTCCCAACAATAAATAACCAGAACCAGTCAAACCAAACAGCAGTAAAACCGCAAGTACCATTTTTGTATTTTAATCAAACGCCATCTAACCAGATAACAAATCAAATGTCATGCCTAAACCAAATACCAATTCCAACCCAAATAGCTATACCAAACCAAGTATTTCCTAGTCAATCAACTGCACAAAATATTCAAAACCCTATTCAGTCCCAATATACAACATTATCCACAAACCCTCAATGCTCACTCTCATCATCACAAAACACCAATAACTACACGGATAGCGATAGCGACATAGAACTTAACGAAACAGAAAACGAAAATAAACATTCCTGGCAAGAAGTTGGCAATAAGAGAAAAAGGGTGAAAGGACAATAAACTTCAGAAATTCCCAACCAGATCCAAACACAAAACAGATTTGATTCCCTCTCAAAAGAAAATATAGATGAACAAACAGACAATTTATCAAATACACAAAACACAAATATAACCAAAAAAGATCCGTCACCGCCACCAATCTATATTTATGGAGTTACTGACTATAGTGCGATGATAGTAAACCTTTCAACTGCAACTGCGGCAGAAACCTATCACACCAAAACCATTTCAAATAATACAGTAAAAATTAACCCTACAAACTGAGACACCTACAGGATACTCATACAGCACCTTAGAAAAGAAAACATTGCACATCACACTTACCAACCAAAACAAGAGAGGGCCTATAGAGTTGTCGTAAGAGGATTACACTATTCAATACCCACAGGAGATATCTGGCATGAATTAAATAATAAGGGTTTTAAAGTTCGCAACATAATTAATGTTAGACATAGAGTTACCAAAGAACCATTGCCTTTATTCTTTGTCGATATAGAGTCAAATGAAAACAACAAAAACATATTTAACCTGCAAGTCCTACGAAACTGCATAATAACAGTAGAACTACCTAGAATAAAAAATACAATAGTACAATGCACAAGGTGTCAAAAATACGGGCACTCAAAAAGTTATTGCCTGAGGCCATTCGCCTCTGTTAAATGCGGTGGATCGCATGACAAAAACCTGCAAAAAAGCACGCGACACACCAGCAACATGTGCCTTATGTAATGGCAATCATCCAGCAAACTATAAAGGATGTGCTATATATAAAGACCTAGTAAATTCGAAAAACAAAAATATAACAAGCAGTATTCCTATATCTAGAGTTGCAAGCCTAATTAATAATAACACTAATGCTCACCACATACGTCAATCACATGTAACATATGCTCAAGTTGCAGCAACTAATACTTCTTCACAAGACAACAACAATCATTCAGACATTTCAAATAAACTTACAGAATTCCTCAACGAATTTAAAAATATGTTTGCACAATTGATAAACCAAAACAGCATGATACTAAGCATGCATGTCACAACAGTGACAAATAGAAAGTCTTAATGGCTAACTCACTCAGAATAGCAGAGTGGAACGCAAATGGTCTAGCAAATCATGTGCAAGAAATTATACTATTTCTAAAATTAAACAAAATAGACAACCTATTTATATCTGAGAGTCACACAACTGAGAGGTCTTTTATAAAAATTCCACACTATTCTGTCTATTACGCAAACCATTCAGATGGAATGGTTCAGTTGTAATAATTTGTACAGCTATAAAACACTACGAACTGGCTCCATATATCACCAACAAAATTCAGAGTACTATCATAAAAGTACATGCGCTCACTTTCCCATTAACAATAGCTTCTATCTACAGCCCACCACTCCATACTATCAATCTGGAGGAATACAGAGTTTTTTGAACAACTTGGCTCACATTTTCTAGTGGCAAGAGGCTGGAATGCAAAACATACAACCTGGGGAGCAAGACTTCTTCTTCTTCTTCCAATGGCGCTACAGCCCAAATTGAGCCTTGGCCTCCTGTAACTTCTGCCTCTAACAAAGGCGATCCCGCGCCACTCGTCTCCAAGCCCTGACGTTCAATAAGTTGTGCGCATCTGCTGTGACTTCGTTCTCCCATCTATTACGTGGTCTTCCCTTTGGTCTTCTGCCCTGCATTTTACCATCCAAGGCCTTTCTCGGCAATCTGTCGGCATCCATCCGTACCACATGACCAGCCCATCGAAGCCTTTGTACTCTAGCGAACTCTGCAATAGGTGCTTCTTTGAACAGTTGGTAGAGTTCATGGTTATATCTAGATCTCCACATCCCATTTTGAGTGATGGGTCCAAAGATCTTCCTTAGGATTTTTCTCTCGAAAACCTCTAATCTTCGTTTAGTGCTTTCTGTCAAAACCCATGTCTCGCATCCATAGCATACTATCGGTCTGATGATAGTTTTATAGGGGGAGCAAGACTGATATCTCCAAAAGGCAGAAATCTATTAAAGATCATACAAGATAATAACTTGAAGTACCTAACAACTGGTACTCCTACATACTGGCTCACTGATAACAACAAAATTCCTGATCTGTTAGACTTTGCTACACCCCCAGTTTTGATCTACATTCGGACCACAGTCCCATCTTGATTACCTTAAGTGCCAATATAATTTGGAAAACTCTTGCACCAAGGTTATGTTCCAGTAACACGAATTGGGTTCAATTCAAAGAAGAAATCAATGAAAAAATATCTCTTGACATTCGACTCAAACACAAAAACGATATTGAAGAAGCTGTAAAATATCTAACGGAACAAATACAACAAGCCGCTTGGAAAGCTACTCCTGTAAAGGAAAAAACCATTGATGAAAGGTATAGTATACCCCTCCACATTAGAACACTAGTAGAAGAGAGAAGAAGAGCCCGTCGCAAATGGCAAAGAACAAGAAACGCGATAGATAAAACAAATCTAAACAGGCTCACACACAGACTTCATTCCGCTATCCAAACAGCAAAAAACGAATATTTTCAAAGATATGTTGCAAACCTTTCTCTTGACGACAACTCTCTTTGGAAAGCTACAAAGAAACTCAAAAAGCCGGTAGTAATGAAATCACCAATTAGGAAAAATGATGGAACCTGGGCTCGATCAGATATAGAAAAATCCAACAGATTTGCAGAACATCTATCAACTGTCTTCTCCACCCCACAGGCCAACGATATTAATGACGAGAAAATTAGAGATTTTCTTAATGTCAATAATAGTCAACTATCATTACCACTAAAATTCTTCTCACCAAACGAAGTCCGTAACTAAATTTACGTGATTAACCCTCATAAAGCTCCAGGATTTGACATTATATCTGGCGAAATCTTAAAAAAACTCCCAAGAAAAGGTGTCGTCTTAATAACCATTATTTTTAATAGCCTCCTGAGACTATTCTATTTTCCAGTACAATGGAAGTATGCACAAATTATAACAATACCTAAACCTGGTAAACCTCTAACTGAAGCCAGTTCGTACAGACCAATAAGTCTCCTTCCAACTTTATCAAAAGTCTTTGAAAGGTTAATCATTAACAGAATAGAAACAATAATACCTATAGAAAACCTTATCCCAGATCATCAGTTTGGTTTTCGCTCAAATCACTCAATCATACAACAGTGCCATAGATTAGTCAACAAAATAAAAGAGAGCCTAGAAGGGAAACAAATCTGTCTATCAGCATTCCCCGATATACAGCAAGCATTTGATAGAGTGTGGCACGAGGATCTTCTGTTTAAAATAAAAACTCACCTAACTGACCAAATCTACCTCCTCCTTAAATCATACTTGTGTAGATACTTCCAAGTTAAATACGAAGGTGCTCTATCCAACTACCACCAAATAAAATCTATAGTACCTCAAAGCAGTGTACTTGGCCCATTTCTTTACCAAATCTTCACTGCTGATATTCCTATTAGCGAAAATACACTAATGGCAACATTTGCGGATGACACTGGTATACTAGCATCAGATATCAATGAAATATTAGCATTTAACAAATTGCAAAATCATCTCAATGAACTAGAAGACTGGCTTAAATGCTGGAAAATAAATGTCAACACAAACAAGTTTTGTCAAGTAAATTTCACAAATCGAAGAATTAGATGTCCACAACTGCACCTAAATAATTGAGCTATACCAATAAAACAGAAGTAAAGTACCTGGGCCTTCATCTAGACGAAAAACTTACTTGGAAATCACATATTGTAGCCAAACGACGACACCTCGACCTAAAAGTTAAAAATATGAGCTGGCTAATCAACAGAAGATCGCAACTTTCATTAGAAAACAAACTAACCATCTATAAAACAATACTCAAACCAGTGTGGACATACGGAATTGAGCTGTGGGGCTGTAGCAAACCATCCAACACCAAAATACTGCAGACATTCCAGTCAAAAACTATTCGTATGTTAGCTAAAGCCCCATGGTATGTGTCAAACCAAACCCTGCATGCAGACCTCAACATCCCCTTCATCAATGATGTGATTGCTGACCACTACAGAAGATACATGAATCGCAGCGCAGACCATCCAAACCATCTCATAGACGAATTATTCAACCCACACTGGTTGACAGACGTCTAAAAAGACTTTGGCCAGAAGACCTAGTTTCTAGGTAAATTTCAGAGAGTCGTCAATGGACGACACCTGCCACAAGCCGAGAACATACATCATATTTACTTATTACTGTATTGAAGTAAATTGTAAATTAGCAACAAATAAATAAATATATAATATATATATATATATATATATATATATATATATATATATATATATATATATATATATATATATATATATATATATATATATATATATATATATATATATATATATATATATATATATATATATATATATATATATATATATATATATATATATATATATATATATATATATATATATATATATATATATATATATATATATATATATATATATATATATATATATATATATATAATATATATATATATATATATATATATATATATATATATATATATATATATATATATATAAATAGTTGCAAACTACAAAATTACAAAGAAAAAACTTACGTATCTATCTGTTTACAAAGGAGATTGCTATAAATTCTTCCAAAATAGTTACTAGGTTATTTATTACTGTGGCCAAAATAGATTATTGAAATTAAGGATATTTTTACCTTTTCAGGTAAACCTTTAAACTTTACTACTTTTTAAGGACCTTTTCTACAAACAAATAAAAAATTTGTCACAACAGAAACAAATTAAGCTAGCTGTCATATGTCAACACAACATTTTAAGACAGAATAAATTATGACATTTTTTAGCCACGCCCTAGTATATATAATTTTAATTATTACAGATTCATAAATTTTAAATGAAAGCAATTATTGTTACCTAGCAAAAAATGTCTACTTTACTTTAAAAATTAATACATTAAATGTTACCTTAATTCACATATTTTACACCTTTAAATTCTGAAAACCATGCTAATATCTCTGAGGTAGAAGCTATCTGGACATCATCAACGAAAAGCTTTATCCATTGGAGACTGAAACTGGCACACTGGCACGTTCAAATACAAAACTGCTCCAATAACATGCTAAATGAGGTGAAGAGGCATTTGCACAAACCTTGGACTCTTCTATATGCAGTTGAAACGTGGACCCATAAAACATCAACCGTAAATAAATTGGAGGCCTTTGAAATGTGGATCTACCAGAGAATACTCAAAATTTCATGGACATCGCATACCTCAAACGAAGAAGTGCTGCATAGAATAGGCAAGGAAAGAGAACTTTTCAACACAGTAAAAGTTAGAAAAACATCATACCTAGGCGACATACTGAGAAATAATAAGTACCAATATGCCCAACTTATAGTGAAAGGAAAAATCGAGGGGAAGGGAGGCCTAGGAAGGAAAAGACTATCGTGGCTCAGAAACATCCGACAATGGACAGGGCTAAATTTTGAACGGCTAATAAGAACAGCTGAAGATAGAGAAGAGTTTAAAATTGTAGTAGCCAACCTCCATTGAGGAGAGGGCACTTTAAAAAGAAGGAGAAGATGGAAAAACGGGATTTCTTAAAAAAACAGGAACCAAACTTGTTCACTTTTCAAACATTCTAAAATCTTCAGAAAACCGAAGCAGTGGTCACTCTTTCAAATATGACACATTACATAGAGTGAAAAGTCCACTATTTCTGTCGAATTAATGCCGGGTCACTACATAACCGTTAACAACCTTCGCCTCGCTCAAGCAACTCTCTCCAGCTAAACTTGACCTTCTCTCGCCGATTTCAAAAGCCCACCCGATACCTCTTTTCGTTCCCCGCAAGCCCTTCTATATCACCAAATCAACAAATTCTTGAACTTAGGCTCGTTAAAACTTTGGATCACTTGCGTTACTACGATTTACGAATTGTGAAATTTAACCTTGAAACATGTCCAGTGTAAAGTCCAACACATACCAATAGATAAATTCTTTCTTAATACTGTTTAAGTGCATGTTGCATGCATATTTTAACCATTTTTTAGAGCATATAATCCAGTCTCTAATTATAAGGCATGAATCAATCAAATACGTAGGTAGCACCTTTTTTGTAGATGTATTATTCAGAAACAAACTGAAGAGTTATTACAAAAGAGGGATCTGTATAGTTGTGTCTATGCTTGACTTAAATAAAACATCGATTAGATAGAACAAAATCACAAATTTTATTAAAATTATCTATATTTTTAAATGTTAATATAATTTGGTACATTGATTTGTATATGTAATATTTTCTAAGTAAGTTTTTATATAAATAAATAGTCTATTTACAAATGAAGACTACAGGGGGAAAACGCTGTAAGTCAATTTTTATCGATTTCTTGAGGATTTTTCGATACTTTGATACACGTAGTACAATCCACAAATATCAAACAAAATAAAAGTGCAATAAGTCAAACGTTACAAACGAATAAAATATTGCTGTTCAATGGAAGAGCGTTGCAAGTCAAGGTTAAACTAGGCAACAATGCTATAAGTCAGATTTAGGTGCTCAATGCGCCTGTCCATAGGGACAAATCACAACGGAAAATCACAATCAGTGTTCAGCATTCATACAAGTTGTTTATTTAAGTATCAATATTATCATAATCACAGGTTGTTTTTTAACGTTTGGTAAGTTTGAACTATTGTTTATTAATATGGAAAGTGAGGACAGCGAAATTGAAGAGGCTTTACAGTCAAAAACTACAAGAAAACGAAAAAGTTTTGGGCGATACGTTATCAGTGTTTTGAAAATATAACGGTTGAACAAAGAAATACAATTATTCGTAATTTTAATTCTATGCTGAATTGGGACGAGCAAAGTATGTATTTGGGTGGTCTAATATCCATACTTCCTGTAACTCAAAGAAGGCCAAGAAAATATGAAGAGAATTGCAACGTAAGAGATGGCTCTTTTTATTAGAGAATTCGCCTTGTGGTAACTAATGATGAGGGGCATACATCACCTGCAAAAGACGTTCAGGTTTGTCAAAAAGCTTGTGTTGCTTTTCATGGCATGTTCACGAGAAGATTACAAATTGTACAAAAAGCCCTAAAACATGGTACAACCGCCAATGACAATAGAGGTAAACATGACTTAAGACCCAATAAATTGTCTGAAGAAACTATGCAGTTAATTTTAAATCACATAAAATCATTCAAAGGACGCATGAGTCACTACAGCCTAAAAAAAATCTAGCAGGAAGTACCTTCCAGAGGAACTTAACATTAAAAAGATGTACAAAATGTTCCTTGAGAAACATTCCAATAGAACAGTGTGCTATGAAGTATATAGAAAAACATTCAACACACGCTTTAATATCTCCTTTGGGTATACCAGAACCGACACTTGCAGCATTTGTGATGCTTCCAAAATAAAAATAAGGGAATGTAAAGATGAAAAATTAATTAATAAACTTAAAACAGGGCAGAAACTTCACTTGCTGAAAGCACAGACATTTTATAAACGAAAAACAAAAGCTAAACTACGAGCAAGGATCTCAAGAGAATATGAAGTCATATCCATGGACTATAATAAAAACCTTCCAATGCCCAATATTACGAGTAACGACGTGTATTATAAAAGGCAGTTGTCTTTCTACTCCTTTAATGTCCATCGACTTAGTGATAATGATGTTGTTGTGTACTCTTACCCTGAGACAGTAGCTCGAAAGGGTGCCAATGAAGTTTGCTCATTTCTGTATGACTATGTGACAATACAGCTTCCTCCTGAAGTTCGTAACTTAGTGATTTTCTGTGATTCGTGTGGAGACCAAAATAAAAATTGGACGGTATTCCGGTTTCTACATTATTTAGTCCATAAAATAAACGGATTTGACTCTATTTCTGTGACCTTTCCTATAAGAGGTCACTCTTACATGGAGACGGGTAAAGATTTTGGTATCGTTAATCAAAAAAGTGCAGCAGAAACCCCAAAAGATTGGGAAGCAGTGTTACGATTGGCTCGTCAAAAACATGTGCCTTATAAAGTAGAAGTGGTTGATAACTACTTGGTGCGTAGCTGGGACACTTTTCTTGCACCTATGTATGTTACAAAAGCACCTTTTAAAACTAGACCAATAAGAGAATTAAGCATCCATTTTATTTACGTGATATTTTCAAATATGTGGCAATATGCTCTTAATCAAGTAAATATGAATAGCATATGCATTATAAAGAAATCCACAAATATGCTGCATATATATGCACATGCATTTTGCATATAATCCAGTCTCTACTTATAATGTAAAATTTTTTGACTTGCTCAAAAACGTTTTATAGACCTTTTCTTTATAATATCTATAAATGAATCATTTTCCCGTTTCGAAATACATTATACAGCACAGTTATATAAAAATTATTTATTAAATGATGGATAGTTTCTCGAAAAGCTCTGGCTTTTAATATTATTTGTTGCGCATACGTTTCCAATAAAAATGTGTTATACAGAGTGTAATGTCATGTAAATACTGATGCCAACTTTATTATTTTAGATGGAACACCAGGTATATTATTTAATTATTGGATCCTATATATATATATATATATATATATATATATATATATATATATATATATATATATATATATATATATATATATATATATATATATATATATATATATATATATATATATATATATATATATATATATATATATATATATATATATATATATATATATATATATATATATAAATATATATATATATATATATATATATATATATATATATATATATATATATATATATATATATATATATATATATATATATAATTCAAACAACTTTAATGTATTGGATTGCCATGCTTTTATTTAACTGTTTTTAATAAGGTATATAATAATATAAAAATCACAAATTTTATTAAAATTATCTATATTTTTTAAATGGTAATATAATTTGGTACAATGATTTGTATATGTAATATTTTCTAAGTAAGTTTTAATATAAATAAATAGTCTATTTACAAATATACCATTAGATAGAACTTTGAAAACAATTAGGACCAAATTACAAAATGATAGATTAACAACTAGAACCAAATTAAATGTATCAGCTATAATGGTTGACATTATCTACTGACAACACTTATTTTCATCTATACAAGGATTTCTATAAACAAAATTTTTAGGCTGTGCTTTAAATCCATTATTAGTTAACATATTGATGGAAGACTTCAAAACAAACATTCCTAATCAAAATTTTAAGCCCACAATATGTTGGAAATACATATGTAGATGATGTGTTGAATACGTTTCTGATTAATATAAATAAAAGATAAAAGGAGGAGTCAATAAAATTTACAATGGAAAAAGGAATATAATTCGTTACCTTTTCTGGATGTTTTAATCTCAAAGGAAAATAGTGGATATGGGACTCATGTATACAAAAAAACAACACATGAATAAATAAAGGAAATGGAACAAAATATCAGCAAGGAATTCTGCTACAATACGACAAAAATACCATATACATTATAAAAGAATTATAGAAAAACTTCGTTCGACGTCATACGTATGTATGTCAGTATTTTCCCTGATTCAAATTCATAATAGGCAACCTGCATTACCTAAATCTGCCATTCAGTTAGAGTTATTATTAAATATTGTAATGTTGTTTGCTGATATAAATAAAAATGATTAGAAAAATGTGTAACATTAAATTATATTTCAGGAACGTAAAAAAATATGGGCTCTAAAAAACCATTGGCGTAAAACTGAACCGGAAGTTTTACCTAAACTTTTATATTGTATAGACTGGGATAAACGTGAGGAAGTTAGCGAAGTTGTCGCAATGCTCAAAGTATGGCCTAAGCTACCGGTTGAAAAGGCCTTAGAACTATTAGATTACGCATATGCTGATCAGGAAGTTAGAAAATTTGCTGTAGAGTGTTTATATGACGTGAGGTTAGTACCATAGATAATTGTAAATTACGATATAATAAATTACTGATTTAAATATTTTATTTAAATAAGTGCATTTGGGTCTTAACATTCAGTTTCTTCGCATTATCATTCGCGAAACATAGCCTGAATCGCATTTGTTTAATTTCCAATGGTTTCTGTTTTTTACATAATAATATTTTTTTTATTAATAATAGGGCAATTAGACGAGTCAAGTTAGTAGAAAATAAGCGTTTTTTCGACACAAGTGTATAGACGGGTTTGACAGTTGAAATGGATAGTATGAGATATTACAAAAAGACTCTCATTTAGGGATTCATGAATTTTTTAGTGGAACTATTTTTAAATCAACAATTAAGATGTCAATATCATTATTTTGCTCATAACTTATAAACTTGTCTATTTAGAGATTTGACGTCTACAGACGAGTTGTTGGGAAAGAAAAAATACACAAAATGAGATATACTAAATTAAAATCGGTTAATAAACAAAAAAGTTATTGCATAATAACCAAGCAAAACGGCTGATTTTGATTATTGTTAATAACTCTTTTAGTAATCAATAAAATTTATTTAAATGTATCTAAACTTAAAGATCTCATTGTGTTCGAAGTGTGTGCGAAAGATAGGCTAGATCCGTCAAATAGTTTTTGCACAATTTAATTTGTTTATAAGATTTTTTGAAAAATGCACAAATTTCTAAGGCCGGTCCAGATAATTTGACTAAATGGATCTTAATAATCCGGGGCTTATTTTCTTTGATGAGACATATATTATTATCCTGTGGAAAAAAAATTTAAAAAAAAATACGTTTATGTACACAAAATGATTTATTAATAAATAGCACTTTTTAAGTTTATAAACATTTACAATAACTCCGTACTATTTAGTTTAAATTAAATGGCAATAAAATATTCGGAAGGCAGGTTTAAAAAACAACAACTTTTTAAAAAAAAAAAAAAAAAAAAAAAAAAAAAAGGTCCTGCGACCATTAGGAGCCGAGTTAGTCCTTTTTTTTAAAAAAAATCACTGTTACGTCAATTAACAACATTAAGGGCTGAAATTAACCAATATTTTAGAAGAAAAGTCAAAGTTATGCACAAAATGTTTAGCAAAAAAAATAATTGAAAATTATTTAAACAGGAGTGTTGTAAACGAAGAGTACTTTGCGTTCCGACTAGAATGGAAGGAGTGGGGATTGCCGATTGCACACAAACCGCGCTCTCCAAAAAAGTCGAGCGCACGGTTTCAAAATAGAGTGCTTGGAAAAAATGACATATCTCGGGTTCTAGTGGACCAAATTTGTTCTTTTTTTTTAAACTGGGGTACAACGTTAAAATAATAACATTTAACGTACTTTCATTGCAAAATTATTCAAAACAAAGCAGCTAATGACTACGGAATGTACAAACTTTTTCTTAAGTCGTCTTTTTATTGTTATTTTTCTATTTATTTATTTCATATATGATTATATTAAATAAATGTTATAAGTAAATGAACATTTTGAATAATGTTTACTAAAAATTTATTAATGAAATAATAAATTAATTTTATGTTATTACAGAAGTTGAAAATTTGTGTAGTGATTTTTTAAAATAATTTAATTTACTGTAATTTTCTACGCTTAATTTCTATATCGTCACTGCTAGTACTATGTAAACATTCATCTTCACTTTCATCTTCAATTTCACTTGTATTATAACTTTCATAAATCATTTCATTTTCATTGTCGCTATTCTCATCAAACCCAGTTAAATACATTTCATCAATTATCTCTTGTTCATCTGTTGTATCGTTTTCTTCTTCATTAATAATTTCATAAATATTAGTACATTATAATAGTAAAATAATATTATATTCAAAGTTAACCGTATATTATTCAGACAACGTGGTACAACCATGTGTTTATATTAAAACCTGGAACCGCCCCTGGGGTCCACATGGGTACGCTATATTTTCAAGCCTCTCACATCTTATCGTTTTTAAATGGAGGGGATATCAGTGCATTGGCACGTTTTTAGGAAGTGTAAATTCTTCTTAGTATTGAAATTATTTCAGTAGAGTGAACGTGTACGTTTTATTTCAATTTTTAAAATGGATGACCTTATCGATGTTCAAGCACTAAACGATATTTTGTGGTAGGCTCTGAGTTATTATTTTAATTTTGTTTTATTACGTTACTAACAGCTGAAAGTTTATAAGAATGTATAGTTTGATGAATTTATGTTTGTGCAAGTTGCATTTATTTGAAGCTTTTTCATGCCGTACCCATATGGACCCCGTGGGCACCTAAACTTTTTTTTTGTTTCAGTCCTGGATTTTTGCTACAGGAAGCAATAGAGCTTATTTTAAAAAACGATGATAATATAGCCCTAGAAAAAATCTTTGTTGAACCTCCACCAAGTAACATACTTACTGATGAAGAATCTGGAGACTAGGATGAAGGCGGAACTTTTCTACATTTACCTGGCAAGCAACTTTTAGCACCTGCAGAGCTTGTTTTTACTAACGGTCGCATTGGTGGTAATTCAGATGATGCTATTCAAGAACTTTCAACCATTTCTTCATGTGTTTCTCAACAGTTTACACCAGGCCCCAGTAGCTCTTCAGTTACAAACGACAAACTAATAGTTATTCAGAAAATTTTGACCAACGTAATGTAAATAAAATTCCAGAATTTATTGGTTCTTGGTTGGACTATCAAAGAGATAATGTACAAAACGTAGAATATATTGAAGGTGATATATTGAAATATGTAAAAAGAGTTTTTTCTACATCGAGTTATAAACTTTTTAAAAATAATACCCCTATCGAAGTATTTGAAATGTTTTTTACCAATGAAATTATTGAACGCTTGGCTCAGGAAACTACTAAATATACAGCTTTTAAAAATCAAGAGAATCTAAATATTACACATGATGAAATAAAATGCTTCATAGGAATCCTTATTTTGAGTGGTTACAATTCAGTCCCATCTAAACGTCACTATTGGGAGAAGTCCGAAGATATTAGAAATGACTTGGTATCGAGAGCTATGAGAAGAAATAGATTCCTGTCCATCATGAAGTTCATTCACTGTTCCGACAACAATAAACTGGATATGACCGACAAGTTTGCGAAAATTAGACCTCTAATGAATATGATAAAAAAAAGATTCCTTGAACTTTTTGTGCCAGAAGAAAATTTAAACTTTGACGAAAGTATGATAAAGTATTTTGGAAAACATAGCGCTAAACAATTTATTAAAGGAAAACCGATCCGGTTTGGCTATAAGGCTTGGTGTATTAACACGAAAGAAGGTTATTGTGTGACGTTTGATATGTATCAAGGGAAAATGCTACAATTCCTGATGTTTATAGCACAAGTTTTGGAAAGGCTGCTTCTCCCTTTGTTAAACTTTTAAGCGAATTTCCTGCACAAAAAAGGAATTTAAAATATCATTTTTACTTTGACAATCTCTTTACTTCAGTAAATCTATTTAACTTCCTTAGATTCAGAGGCTACCACGCTACTGGAACAATGAGAAGTAACAGAATTCCTAAACTAGAAGTAAGAAAATCGAATGCTCCTGTTAAAAAATCGAAGCAGCTGGTTAAAGAAAAAGGAAACAAACAAAAACTAAATCGAAATTAAAAAAAAAATCTTTCCACAGGCACTTGATCCACAATTAATAAAAACCAGAGGATAATTCTGTAGCGCCATAGACAGAAAATCAGGTATATTTTTTGTAAGATGGAAAGACAACGACGTTGTGTCAGTAGTTTCAACTTGTCATGGTCTTCAACCTGTACGCCCTGTAAAGCGATATTCCAAGGAGCAACATAAAAATATTCAAGTACCGAGGCCGTTTGTGATAGGAAAATATAATGAGTATATGGGGGGAACAGACCAAATGGACCGAAATTTAACTGAGTATAGGATAAACATACGAGGAAAAAAGTGGTGGTGGAATCCCTTTACATATCTTATTGATTTGTGTGTCATTAATGCTTGGTTAATGTATCGCCATCAAGACCCAAAAATGTCCCAGTTAACATTTAGGCGCACTTTACTACAAGGATATTTGACAAAATACCAAACTATTACTTTACGACCAGGACCAAATCTAATCCCTCAAACTAACTCGAGAAAAGTAATACTATGTCAGGTACGATACCATAACACGATACGATAACATTGGACATTTGGTAGATTCTACTAAAGATGGTAAAAGGCGAAGATGTGGGTTAGAAAGTTGTAAAAGTAAAGTGAGAACAATATGCATCAAATTGTCAATCCAATGTTGGATTATGTGTACCATGTTTTGTAACCTATCACACTAAAAAATGAATTAGTTAGATTTTATACTTAGTTTGTACTTTCTTATACTTGTATTTATAGGTTTTTTATTCAATAAAAATGCAATAATTTTTTTGTCATATTTGTTCTGTGATTTAATAGGTTTATTCTTTTAATGCCCACGGGATCCATATGGATACGGGGTAAATTCAATATTTAGCACTGTCAAAAAATTTTTTCAATATTTTTCTAGTGTTTTCTAAACCATTTTAAGTAGTTTTTGAAACAAACGCAAACATACACAAAAAAAAATAATTAAGGGCGTTGCCAGGTTAATATACATCACAACACGTAGTTTTTTTAATACTCAGATGAATTTTACTTACCATTAACTATTTGTAACAATTATTAAATAAAACAAAACACTAAATATTTCAATACAACAAACCGGTTGTATAGTCGCAGGAAAATGAGTTGTAACTTAACGGCCTAACAGCATCTGCTTTCGACGTGCGCTCGACGCTCGACTTTTTTTAGAGCGCGGCTTGAGTGCAATCGGCAATCCCCACTGCTTCCATTTGAGTCGAAACGCAAAGTACTCTTGGTTTACAACACTCCTGTTTAATCAATTTTCAATTATTTTGTTTGCTAAATATTTTGTTAAAAACTTTGACTTTTCTTCTAAAAGATTGGTTAATTTCAGCCCTTAATGTTGTTAATTGACGTAACAGTGATTTTTTTTTAAAAAGGACTAACTCGGCTCCTAATGGTCGCAGGACCTTTTTTTTTTAAAAGTTGTTGTTTTTTAAACCCGCCTTCCGAATATTTTATTGCCATTTAATTTAAACTAAATAGTACGGAGTTATTGTAAATGTTTATACGCTTAAAAAGTGCTATTTATTGTTAAATCATTTTGTGTACATAAACGTAATTTTTTTTAACTTTTTTTTCCATAGGATATTAATATATGTCTCAACAAAGAAAATAAGCCCCGGATTATTAAGATCCATTCAGTCAAATTATCTGGACCGGCCTTAGAAATTTGTGCGTTTTTCAAAAAATCTTATAAACAAATTAAATTGTGCAAAAACTATTCGACGGATCTAGCCTATCTTTCGCACACACCTCGTACACGATAAGGTCTTTAAGTTCAGATACATTTAAATAAATTTTATTGATTAATAAAAGAGTAATTAACAATAATCAAAAACAGTGGTTTTGCTTGGTTATTATGCAATAACTTTTTTGTTTATTAACCGATTTTAATTTAGTATATTTCATTTTGTGTATTTTTTTTTCTCAACAACTTGTCTGTGGACGTCAAATCTCTAAATAGACAAGTTTATAAGTTATGAGCAAAATAATGATCTTGATGTTTTAATTGTTTATTTAAAAATATTTCCACTAAAAAATTCATGAATCCCTAGATGAGAGTCTTTTTGTAATATCTCATACTACTTATTTCAACTGTCAAACCCGTCTATACACTTGTGATGAGTAAAAACCTAACTTGATTGGCCTAAATGTTGATATACCATTTCAAAGTAAACGGTCCACGTAATAATTTATATAAAGTGACGTCACTTGTATTTAAAATTTCCAGAACATCAACCTTAGAGTTTAAATTTTCCTAACACAGCTAATAATACCACACCCATACAAAACTGCTCGATATTTCATAGGCGTCAACATGGTATAATAATCAGAAAAATGTAATCATGATTATATTGGGAATTTTAAAAATAAATTGATTAAATACCCAAAAACATTTGTTATTATTAATAATATGAAATTTATGAAATAATTGTTTAGGTTAATAGTCCAGTATTAAGTCCACAACAATAATTTTAATTAAATAGATTAGACAATCGTACGCCACTGATAAGCGAATACTTTAAGTTTCAATGACAGTTCACCGATTGACAACATTGTTTAAAGTGTTATCGCTTTTTAGAATAAGAATTTTGTTTATGTTTTGATTTCTTACACAATTTGACCACAATATATAATATAAATAGCTTTAAAAACTAATTATTTTTATGTATTGTGATTGTCTATGCCAAAACAAGTAAATCGTATGTGGAAAGCTGATAAGCTTTAATAGATTATTTTGAACAAGAAATAATGGCAGGACGTTTTTACTATTAATGCTCTAAAAGAAGTATGTTTATAATTTAGAATATGTAATTTTTTATTAAAATGTTTGTTATGTATTTTAGTGTGTTGCAGTATTCTTAAAGAAACTAAGTGTATCTACTGTTAAAATCAATTTTGAAAGTGTAGTTATTTTCTTTATTTTAAAAATCCAATTGACTAGTGTATTGTATTCTTAGATAGTTGAAATTTGAAAAATTCCTCACTTATTAACTATTCTGATATTTTGGCAACGCTGTGGGGTTCTGGCGTCGTAAATCTGGAATGACGTGCACTCATTTTTATATAAAAAATTCTATAACAGCAATAATGTTTTGTTCTATATACAAACAACACACAGTATAGTGGAGATATATAGATGATGTATTCTCCATTTGGCCTCACGGATCAGAAATTTACATTGTCATTTATAAACAAGGAATTTCACAAGATTGAAGAAAGAAAACAACAAAACACCATAAGCAATGCAGAAACACTCACAAGAAGGGGTTGAAAAATGACAGCAATACCATATGTAAAAGGCTTATCAGAAACATTGAACAGGATAGGGAAGAAATATAACATCACAACAACATTCAAAAGAGCCAACACACTGAGATCTATCCTCTCCAAAACCAATCCCAACAACACACAGGAAAGATAAAAGAACTGCATGTATAAAATATCTTGTGAATATAACTATTTCTATGTGGGAAAACCGCAACACCACTAAATGTCAGAATAAACGAGCATGAAACATACATACATCAAGAACATAGATTTCGACAAATTTTAGATATGCATACACGCCTGGGATAACGAGCACATAGTAGAATGGAAATATGTATCAATAAACATGAAAGAAATATGAAAAAGGAAACGAAATGAAAAAGAAAAAAGTCAAAGAAGCAGCTCTCATTCTATTTAATGAAGAAAAATGTGTTGCAAACCCATTAGAAGACGTTAACAACAAGAATAACCAACAATAGCGGATTGATAGAGATACATATCTACAATTTATAATATACTGAACAGTCAATACAAGTAAATTATCAAATTTGAAAATCATAACCTACTAACAACTTGTGATTATACATTTTCGTGTAAATCGAGAAACATTAAACATTAGTCGAAAATGTAATTTCCAACAATTACATTTGATTACAATCAATTGTGGCTTAATCCCATATAAACATAATATTTAAGTTAGACATGTCACAAGAAAATAGTTTCAGAACTTTTTTATGACACTTATATTTATATTTTTAGTGATGAAGATATTCTCTTATACCTTCTTCAGCTAGTGCAAGCGCTTAAACATGAACTATACTTAGAATGTGATCTAGTAAATTTTCTTCTTAGAAGAGCACTTAGTAATCAACAAATAGGACATTACTTATTTTGGCATCTTAGGTAAGTATTACGCTGAAAAAACTCTCTTTTATTATTAGGCAGATTGGCATTATAAAATAAAGCAATTTTAATTTAGACTCTTAAGCATTTAATATATTCGGTAATTTTTTTATGGTTATAAATTGGTGAGATTGCCTTAATATCATTTGGCACTTTATTAAAGTGACTAAAGTCTGTAAAAATCAAAGAATTTGGTCAGTTGTGTTGATTCGTTCTATGATTATAAATATAATTGCTATTTCTAGTTTAATAATTGTGCACTTCCAAAGTTATGCTAATAAATATTTGATTATAATATGTTGGGCTTAAATTGTTTATCACTTTATATATGAAAACTATACACAAGTAAAATAAATTCTACAAGAGTGAAAGTTACTGTAAACTCTAACCTTAACATTATTAGGGTATTTTTAGGTATCTTTAGAATTTTTCTTATACCTCTTTTTTTGGAGTCTCTGTAATTGACAACTTTGATTTATCTTGTTCAACTGTTTGTTCGGGCAGTTAGGCCGTTATCTTCTGCGATTAATTCTCGATGTTTCGCAAAAACTAGAAGTTGGCCTCTTCTGGAGATGTTACTGTTTCGCTTGTAAGCTGAAACTGACGCCGCGTTGTACTACGGAGGCCATATTTATATTTTCTACTCGCATCCCCTCCACTGGTTTCGGCGTGAGGCGGCGTGGCATCGTTTGTAGCTTTTCTTTTTTTGTGATTTTCGGGAAGGGTGTTTGTGGATTTTAATATTGGTATCCATGTTTTGTATCCAATTTTTAGTCCTTCTTCTATCCGATTAAAATTATTTGGATGCCTATATATTTCCACCGCTTCCTGATATAACCGTAGATAGTACTGTGATGTTTTATCCAGCATCTCTGTTTTTTCAAACAGTATCCGATATGCCAAAGCGTGTTCGGCAACGGCAGATTTGTCGATATGTTCTAAACGACAATGGCTTTTATGTTCGTTTATCCTTGTGTTGGTGTGTCTTTTCGTCGTTCCCACATATACCATTCCACATATGCATGGTATTTGGTATACTCCGGCCGTTGCTAACAGGTCTCGTTTGTCCTTCACCGATCTTAAACAGTTATTGATTTTCTTTGTTGGTTTCAAAATGGTCTTTACATTGGCTTTTTTAAGTATTCGCCCCCAGTGTTACCCCAAATATATAGGGCAAGAACGCTTTGCCTATACATGCTGTTTCTTCGTCCTTTCCTCTAGAAATGTTGTTAATCGCTTTATGTATTTCTCTTCTGGTATAACCCTTAGAGGTGAGCGCTTTTTCAATATGAGGAAGTTCACTTTGCAGATGCTGTGTTTCACAAATTCTCTTCGCCCTCCCCGAGAGAGATTTGATAATATCTTGTTTTTGGACTGGGTGATGATTTAAGTTCCTGTTTAGGTATCTGTCCGTGTGTGTAGGTTTTCGATACACTTTATGTCCTAAGTAACCTTCCTTTCGATTTACTAACATCTAGGAACGCTAGTTGTTTCTCTGTTTCCATCGTAAATTGAATATTTGGATGTAGTGTGTTTATATAAGACAGGAAATCGTTAGGTTTTTCTACTTCGTGACCCCAAATCGCAAAAGTATCATCGACGTATCTAAACCATACCCTTGGCTTGTATGCTGAGTCCATTACCCTCTTCTCTAGATGCTCCATGAAAAGGTTAGCTATGACTGGGCGTAGTGGGCTTCCCATTGCTACTCCATCTACCTGTTCATAAATCTGGCCTTCCCATGAAAAGTAGGTGGTAGTGAGGCAAATACGGTATAATTCCACCATATCCTTGGAAACGAGTCCCTCAAATAAATTCAGAACGTCTTCTAGAAGCACTCTTGTAAATAAGGAAACAACATCAAGACATACAGTAATTAAATGTTAATAAAATATCCAACTGGAACCTCAAACACTTTGTGGTGTTAAAATTAATATTGGTGTTTAAATGGACTCAATTTATATATATTCTGCATATGTATACCTAGTAGTAATTACCATTGCTTTGGTATTTTACTGAAATTTAATTTCAATTTTAATTTCTATGTACTTCAGGGATTGGTGCTCATGTCCCTGTGAGCTCGTAGACTTTTTTCTCCGACGCACAGTCGCTTCACTATCATTACTTATATTGATCTATTATTTTCTGGATATCTGGATATTTCTTTCCCTTAAAGAACTTTTTTGTTCTGAAAACACTAAGGGAAAAATATACTTTGAAATTGAAAACAATAAACTCATTACAGCCATATGAATTCCCTGGTCCGGATGGAATTTACCCAATACGTCTACAGATGACGAAGAGATGTGACTTACAGGTTAGCTTAGACTCGGGTATATATCAAAAGCATGGAAACTCTTAAGGGTAGCTTTATATCTAGACCTGGCAAAACTGTACAGGAAAAACGCTAAGTCCCAGGAGCCGATAAGTCTGATGTCATTTGCACTGAACATTCTAGAAAAACTGATCGATAGACATATTAGGAATGGTATATTAGTTGAAAGTATGATACATCAGGCACAGTATGCGTATAGGACAGGATGTTCTACGAAAACGGTACTGCACCATCTAGTACAGAGAGTGGAGTACGTTCTGGAAAACCGGAAACGTTACGCTAAATTCATTTATTAATATAGAGGGAGCATTCGGCAACACCTCCTATGAAGTACTCACAAAGGCAAAACTATTGAAAGAAGAAAGAAGCTACAGGTGGATAGACTACATATTGAAGAGCAGTATGATATAAGCAACGTTACTGATTGATATAATTTAATACAGGTAGCCAGAGGCTGTTCGCAGGGGGACGTCTTATCTCCCCACTTGTTGGAATCTATAGGTAGATTCAGCAATACATTGTGACATATGACGCACAAAGATTTTAAAGGTTCAGTTTAAAATTCGACTTTAGATGTGTTCGATTTGAATTTATTTCAATGCCAAAACGTGATATTAGAAAAAGATATTATTAAACATGGAAGAGGAGCTGTTATAATAATATAGTGTATATCTACGCATACGTGACATTGTGTAAAAACAATTCGTGTATTTAAACCGAAATCTGAAATTTGTTATTAGAACGTGAATGTGGAATATCAGTTATTCTAACGAAAAACAAAAACCAGACTACAGGATTACACCTGGTGTACAGAAGGATCTAAAACAGCAGAAGGGTCGGATGTAGGAATCTTCAGTAGTAGTAGAAATGTAAAACTCTCTATTTCATCAGGAGAATAGACCAATTCCAGACAGAGATTTATGCAATCTTGCATTGTGATGAAAGCGCATTGTGATGTCAGCTGATGAAAGCGCGCATGACAATACAATAATAATCATGTCGTAACGTTGTATAAAATATTATAGGCAATGTACAAATCAGTTTTTATCAGCATCAACCACCAGAAAGCTGAAATAATACTTTGTATAAATAAATACAAATCATAAGCACTGATAGTAAAGCGGCTGTGGGTGCTCTAAAGTATACTAGACCAGGGGTCGCCAATTATATTCCCTGAGGGTCCGTTTCGAAAACCTACTGCTCAGAAACCCTCCAGTAGTTGTAACCCCAATTACATAGTTGAAACCAGGCAAGTAGGCCACTTTCTTTAGGGTCCGTTTAGTCCGAACGCTCCGAACAGAACCGTTTAGTCGAAACATATTGTCATATTGTTTAGATTACGAGTATTTCTATATAATATTAGTACTGTGTATTTTAAAAATGTAAAGATTTTATATATTTAGATTTGATTATAATTTTGCACTATAATGTTATTACTATATTTTGAATTTAACAGCGGTCCGCAAAAAACAAGCTAACGGTCCGGATGCGGACCGCGGTCCGCAATTTGGTGACCCCTGCTCTAGACTAGTGTGAGAATTCTGAGAAGAATTAGATAATAATAATTAGATAATAATCATAGTGTCACACTGGTAAAGTGGAACCTGCTAAAAGAGCATCTGATACAAAATACTTCGGTCCAGAGCCGGCCTTAGGAGTGCCAAAAGCATCTTCCGCTGCAGGAAAAAAACATAACTGTTTTTAGGAAAATATACCCGATCAAGCACATGGCAAACCGTATATTGGAGGCACATGCGCTAATGGGATGCAAGTACTGCGGGAAAGCAGAAATCAAATCAGAATCATAAGAGGCTTCCTTACTAGACATGAGGCCGCCAAAGGGCACCTGTATATATTGCGAATGTTTCGTGAATCATATTTTGCATGAGTGCGGGGCACTAGGTCGTAGCCGGAAATATTTTTTGGACGTGTGGTACTAATCCATTAGACCTGTACAAGCTGGTACAGGGTTAAATCATTCTGGAAGGTGTATTATGAATAAATGGAAGATGAACAACCCAATTGGCTTGCAGTACGGCCTGTGTATAACTGACAGCTACCAAAAAGGAAAAAAAATTAATTATTTTTAGATATAAATAAATCGTAAGTCACAAGTTTGCTGGATTTTTCAGTTTCCGCTGGAAAAGAAAGATTTTATTTATTCTAATTTATGTTTTTAATTATGATTGCGCGTTATTCCCAGAAAATAGAGTAGTTATTACTTGGATTTCACTTTCCCATCTCCAGGTGAGGAAGCGGTTTTTAAAAAATTTTGTGAATAATTAAATTTCGTAATATTATCGTCGGCCGTGGAAAAAAGGGGAGATATGTATAATAATTTATAGATTAAGATACGGTAAATTACCCTGAGATTGTCTACAAAATGAATGAATAAATGAATGTCTCAGCCCTGCAACATTCAGGTATTATTTCACTTGTAGTTAGAAAATAAATAGTGGCCATAGTTATTTGTAATTCTTTCTTGAGTTCTTTTTTCCAGTCTAGTGTCTTTATTTTACTTTAAAAAACAAATATTTAACTTTTTAGTAAACTACAAATTTGCGTATGCCTGCTGTATAAATGGTATATGATTACATTTTGATTTCTGAATCTCTAAAGTTTTCAATGTCTCGATCTTCCAAATTTGGACGACATTTTTAACTTAATTATTGAAAAATAATAATTTAATCTTTACATACTTTCTTTGCAGAGCTGCAAAATATATTTTACTTTTTAGGTCGGAGATGGCAGTTCCAGCAGTTTCTGTTCGATTTGGCCTTATACTAGAAGCTTACTGTAGAGGAACGCAGGAACATATACAAATTTTACAAAAACAACTTGAGTGCCTTGAGAGATTGAAAATATGTAGTGAATTGGTTAGACAAAGTAAAGATAAAGAAAAAGCCAAGGCAGCACTCAAGGAATACCTTAGTGAATCAGTCACAGAAATGGCCATTACACATACAAGAAGCCCTTTAAATCCAATTTATAGATGTACTAAGATAAAGTAAGTTCTTCAATATGTATAGTGTTAGATATACATAAAGACATAAAGATAAACAGAAAGGTACCTGAACAATCGTATCACTTCACACAAGAGTGACAGTAGACTATATCATGATCGTTGCTCATTAGCACTACATGTACTAAATGAAGGACACATGAAATATGAATCCGTTAAAATTCTAGAAAGACCAATTATAAAAAAGCCTGTACCTAGAGATGTCTTTCATAGCACAAACAGAAAACAATATGAACAAAAAACAGATTGAAATCATCTCACTGAAATTTATTCTTTTCTTCAAAGAGTTGACAAACAACATATGAAATTTGAGAACTCTCTAAACTCCAACTTAGACTAAATTAAAGTCACTCATCATACTATCACATAATTTATAATAGACTTTTTGGAAAACAAAAAACAATAAAATTTAACTTCTTGATGTTTCATAATATAAACATAAAACAATTTTCAACAATCAAAATTGAGTCTTTCATCTCATTTTCAAAGTTTATGTCGCGATAAATCCGTTCTTTTTTAAAAAGATTTAAATTGTCATCTTGTGTTAAAACAACTTTAGTGCAACTTAGTGCTCAAATAAAGAACTTACTGTGTAAGCTAAAACATCAAGTCAATACCATAGTCACAAAAATCTTCTTGGTCTGTACAGAGAAAAGAACTTTTTAGTTTTTAAAGGTTATATCCTTCAAACGCCAATAAACTGAACATGTAGTTAAGACTATTCATTGTCATTTAATAAAATGTTAATTCAACACAGGAGAAAATAGCACACGGTTTTACAATAGCAATGATTTATGTTTGTTTTTGTACCATTTTTCAATGTTTGATGTTTGTATTTTTGCAATATGTTGTTTTAAATGATGACCAGCTTTCAATATGGCATTAGCCTCGAATTGTAAGTAAGGCCACCAACGAAATATTGCAATTAAAGAATAAAGAGTACACATAGCCCATATTCTTTATTCTTTTGGCTTTTCTGAAGTATAGGGCTAATATATATATAAAAACTGTTTTGGATGGGTTGGAGTCAATAAAAGGGGCTATTTGTTGACTATTTTTTACTCGAGCTTTCAATTGTGATTACAATTATTATCAAGACCTTCTAAAAAATACAAAATATCTTACAAAGTTGAACTAGAAATAAAAAAATTTTTGTTAACTCACCAAATAAAATTAGTTTGTTATATAAAACTGCTGCTTACATAATAATTACAAAAAATATTAATAAAAAAATGTCCTATTCTAATAAATGTTTCTCTGAAAAATTTTGATAGTTTCTTAACAAAAACAATTGAATTTGTAAACTAAAATTGAATAGCTACAAACCGCCTAAATGTCATAAATACTGACTTAAAAATTTTTATTTTTGACATATTGTCAAAAATAAAATTTTGTTTAAAAAATTCTTCTTTGTTTAGTAACAAAAAAGAAGAAGATTTATTCACCATTGATAGATGCACGAAAAAATGTAACAAATACATGGAAAATTCAAAAGGTGATATTTTACTGACTGCATATATAAATTACATAGAAATAATATAATTATAAATTTTGCTTAGATTTTGAATTTCTGACCTTTTGTTTAAATTATTATCACTTTTGCTAATACAAACCATTTCCAAAAAAGTTCTTTTAAATTTATTACTTTCACTTCATAAAATTTTAATATTATCAAAATCCATAATATGATCTTTGTCTATTACATGCTCTGCCAAAGCACAAGAAACCATCTTTTCGCTGATTTTTTGTCAGCTTCATCAGGAGACAACTAAAATATGGTTAAAAGTTATATAAAAATTCAGATGAGAATAAACAAAGTTGTTGTACATAATATGTTCAAAACAGTACTGGCAGTATTGGTTAAAAGCACCTAGGTCACTATTAATTAAATATAAAAACAGAGCAAACAAAAACAACCAAGAAATAATTAAAACACAATAAAATTACATATTAAAAATATACAGGGTGATTTAAAATATAATTGTAAACAGAAAAATTATTTGAACATACTAAGAATATTACAGTAGATATTGCTCAACTTTCCCGTGCCTGCCTTGAAATTTACTGCATAGTTTTCTCTATTTATATGACACATTTCCAAAAACTATTTTTTGTAATTATTTTCTTGCTGTAGAACCCTGACATTTGAATAGTCAAATTGATGGCCAGTTTTTAAGTGATGGTCAACTGTCGCACATGTATTCTTTTGTTTTGTGCAGTCACTTTTGTGTTGTGTCACCCTTTGTTTTAGTCATTGAGAAGTTTGGCCAACATAACAGCTCTGGCAATCCAAACAAGGCAGTTTATAGATAACATGTTAACAAACTTCTCAAACTTCGGTTTGAGAAATACCTTGAGCCTGTATAAGAGTTAAGGAGGTATATTTACCAATTCGATTGGCACACCGCAAGAAGGCGATAATGGAGTTAAGTTTTCAATAATTATGGAGACAAACTGATAGTTGTCAGAATTGGAACAGAGACTAAAACATTTTGTGAAGACACAGCTTGACTTGACGCCAAAGTGTTGGATCCTTGCAATATTTGTGGGGGAGACATTTTAGGAAGCACAGGCGATGCATATATTATAGTTTCAGTAATCAGATTTAAATTTCAGATGATAAAATAAAATGTTGAAGTCGTGGAGTAAAATAGTTTTATTGACAGCTACTGAATGATTACACTCTAGTTGTTGTTACGGTAAAAAATTTATAATAGACTGCATCTCAAACTAGTCCCGAAGCCATATTTATTATCTCAGAAAAATGCTACGATTCATCAAATAAGTGTATTGCCCTCTGCATAGAACAAAACCTTGAACTTTTGAAAGCTACCAAATATAATTTGAATCGAGGAAATGATTACAGGCATATTTGCCAATAGTTTGCAGGAAGTTGAACAACTGTAATTAAACAACTTCTCAATATGTTTCACAATTATACACGGTGAAATTATACAAATTCAGGCAATTACGGAAAAATTACCATTAATGTGAGATTACAAATTAATGGACTAATTAATGATTGAACATATTGGCCACTCTATAAGAACCAGACGACCAATAGAAAATATCTAAATACATAAAATATAAAATAATATTAATAGTTTAAAATAATCATAATACTAATTTACTCGGTTTTTGAATTATCTCACTCGTGTAGTGCTACCTGTAACTTAAATATTTAGAATTTATGATTCAGTTATACTATCTAACTCAAATCTAAGTTCATTAAGTGAAACTGATCTAGGTGGGACTGTCTTCAGAGTTCTACGTAAATTTGGTTGTGATATCGTATGCCTTCTAGGCGCTGGATGGGGTCGGATGCAGGAACTTTGATGCCTTTGTTTTTTGGCTCTCTTGACATTCCGAATATATCTGACCACCTTGTCTGTCCCATTGCAATCTTTTTATTCTAATGAAGTCTGACAGTGGTGTTTCCTTATAAAGTTGATAAAGCTAGTTGTTGTATAGTCTTCTGAAGATTCCGTTTTCCCTCACACGTTCTAGTATTCTCCTTAGTACTTTCCTTTCGAATGTATCGAGTTTGCTTTTGGATGTTTCTTTCAGGACTCATGCTTCACTGCCATAACATGCTATTGGTCGAATTAAGGTTTTATAGATTCTCATTTTTGTATTTCGGTGAATATTTTTAGACCGAAATATATGGGAGAGGGCAAAATAGAGAGAGGAAAAAATAGAGAGCTGTTTGTCTGCGTTATTCTCTTCCGTATTTCTCCATCTTCTGATCTGTCGGCATATATTTCTACTCCCGTGTATGTAAACTTTCCGATTGTTTCAATGTCATCTTCATGTATAATGTTTTGTGAGACTATATTTGTTCTCATACTCATAATATTAATATCATCGGCATAAGGGGCCAGTTAAACCGTTCGGTTGGTCAGTAGTATTTCCTCGTCCAGTTTATGCATTTACCTAACCGCATAGTCCAGTGCCAAGTGAAACAAAGTTAGGACCAGCCCATCACCCTGTGATGCTCTCCTGGTTTTAAACCATGCGAAATTTTGAAAAAGTCTGTTCGGTGGTTTTGTATTCATACACATGCCTGAATTTCATCCATTTTGACTTTAATGAGTCTAATTAGCTTGTGTGGTATTGCCAATTTAGCCAATATATTGTGGAGTTTGTTCCTTTAGACTGAGTCGTATGCCTGTTTGAAATCTACAAACATGTTGTGAACATCAATGTCATATTCCCATGATTTACTCAAGATCTGTTTGACCGTAAATATTTGATCCAGTGTCGATCTTCCCCTTCGGAAGCCCGTCTGATACTCTCCAATAATATTTTCTGCTAGTGGTTGGAGCCGCTGGTTTCTAATATACGTGAAGACTTTATATGCTGTACATAGTAGAGAAATTCCATGGTAGTTTTTGCACTGGAGTTTGTCTCCTTTTTATAGATCGTGCATACTATACTTTTCTTCCAGTCGTCGGGTATTTTCTTTTCTTGTCATATGTCTTTGATGAGCGCGTGGATGTGACTTGCTCCTTATACACCTTATACAATTCTTACTTACTCCTTACCTACTGTATACAATTCTGCTGGTATTTCGTCAACTCCTGGGGATTTATGGGTTTTCTGGGCCTTAATAGCTTCGAGAATTTCCTCTATGGTTGGAGCTTCTCCATTTTCTACTTCGGTGTACTTGTACGTAGTTCGTATCCATTTCATCCTATATGTCTACTTGTTTACCAAGTAGGGTCTGAAAATAATGCTTCCATATTTCTGTGACTTTTATGTTTGTCACTGATAATTTCCCCACTTTCATCTTTACATAGACTTGTTTATACCTACTTTTTTTTATCTTTTTTAGGTATTCGTGAGCCCCTCTAATTTCGTTAGTTTTGACATTAACTTTCATTTTTTCTATTTGTCCATTTTCATACCCTCTTTTCTTTTTCTACATATCTTGTCTGCTTTCCGTCTTGCGACTTCAAATGATGTTCGGCTTTCCCTTCTTCTTCTTGTTATATACATTTTGTATGCTCCATTTCTTTCCTCTATTGCTTGTCTGCACTCGCCATCGAACCATGCTCCTCTTCTCGCCTTTTTATTATTTACCAGGGTGGACGCTGCCGCTGACAGTACTGCTGTTTGGATATTATTCCATTTGCCCTCTATGGAGTGCAGTTCTAGCGTCCTTAACTCATTTGCGACTTCTTCTTCGAACTTCTCTTTACATTCCTGAATCTCCAGTTTTTCCAGGACCAGTTTGTTTGTTCTTTGTTGTGTTTCGTTTCTTTCTTTGTTAACTCTCCATATAAATTTGGTTTGGAGTAAAAGATGGTCTGATCCACAGCATGCTCCTCTTCGTGTTCTCACATCTGAGATACTACTGGCTGCTCTTTTGTCTATCAGCACATGGTTTATTGGATTGGTTGTTGTTCCATCTGGTGACATTCATGTTATTTTGTGTATGTCTTGTTTCATTGTGCAGTGGGTGTTTTCCTTTGTGTCATAAAACTGCGGCTTCTTGTCTATCTTAGCATTCATATCACCAATTATAATCTTAATGTCATTTTTGGGCGCGTTGTCATATACTATCTCCAGCTGTTGGTAGAAGCGTTCTTTTGTATGTTGTTCTTGTTCTTCTGTTGAGCAGTGAATGTTTATCATTGTTAGGTTAAAGAAGTGGGTGCAAACTTGCATATCCTTTCACCGACTGCCTGGAAGTATATGATTTTGACTTAAAATCATTATCCACCACAAATGCAATCCCACATTCTTTGCTTCCTTTTTCTTTCCCACTATATAGAATTGTCTGAGTTTTAGTGTCCCTGACTCTTTTCACCAGCCATCTTGTCTCCTGGAGAGCAGTAATCATTAACTTATATCTTTTTAGTTCTTGCAGAAGTGCGGTTTGAGCTTCTGGTTTATTTAGTCTCCTCACATTCCTGTTTCTAAATATATAGTCCATGTTTGGTAGCTTGAGTCGTTTCCGAAAGTTCCGTCCTGTATTTCAAGACAAATGTTCAGGTTTCGCAACAGTGCGCTTTTTACGGGAATGGGTTGTCAGCCCACCCTTCTAACATAACTGCGAAGGTTGCTATATTGGACAGACAAGCCAATGGTTAAAACAACGTATTACCCAGCACAAAAGTGACTGCCATAAAGGTAAAAACACATTCGCTGTTGTCGAACACTCCATCAATACAGGTCACAAATTTGACTATACGAATGTTAAAATCCTACAAACATCAAGTAATTATAAAAATAGGCTGTTTCTAGAAATGTGTTATATTACTAAAACGCAAAATGTAATCAATTACAAAACATATACGAATCAGCTAAGAATGATCTACAGTAATATTCTGCAATTTATTTAAATCAATATTAATTTACGATATACCTGCTACCTTATTTGTTATGAATAAAAATTTCAGATAAATCGTCTAATCCACTATATACGTTTTATTGTTATATGTGTATATTAACTTATTTTGAAAATTGTCAGTCTAATTGTCAAAGTGTCAAACTAGTGTTAATCATGTCTCTTTTTTTTGTGAACAGTTCTACCTCTGTAAGTACATATTTATGTAATTTTATCATAATGGTGCTTATCTCTTTGTTTTAATAAATTTGTAGAGCACTTCTGATGAAGCCAATAATCAATTGGCGAAATATTAAGTGACTAAAAAAACAGAATTGTTTTAATTCCAGACCGATAGAACCTGACATATACCCAACAAAATATTTTAAATAATATACGGTCGATACTAAACAAAAAATTGTATATATATATATATATATACTTTTTTCTTTTTGGGTGTGGTAGTCAATAAAAAATAGAGCTTTGCTAAGGCGTACTATTTATTCTGAAATCCGAGCTTTCGGTGGTTGTTTGCCACCTTTATCAAGGTCTACAATGAAAATTACTGTGCTATAAAATTAGGCTGATGTAATATAAAAGTTATAAAAACTTACCAGAAAGTAAGATTCATAGCATATAAAACACAACGTTAAATAACATAATGTGATCTGAATTACTGAAGGTATTAAAACTTAAAAATTTTAAAATAACTTAAGAATTAAAGAACATGTTACAAAGTTTAAAAAGTAAACAATAAGACGACATGTTTGACAAAAAACAGTCGTCTTCGCAGGTTTGAATTCAGTCACATCTCACGAACAGAAAGAGGTAGTAGGAGGAACTATTGTTGTTTAAATAGTTCGATGTAACTACAAAAAACAGACTTTCAAACTGATGTCTAACAAAATACCGTTTGTGATTTTAAGTACTACCAACCATGTTACCAACTTTAAATTGAGAGGGAAATTTAAAAAAAGTTCATTATGTCATACAATAAAAAGAAAATAGTATTTAGTAAGTAGGTTTAGAAAAAACAAACAACCAAAAACAAAATGAACATCCGAATAATAACTGAAGTTAATCCTGATAATTATAGCAATTAATAATGGAATTTAAGAAACAAGACATGAAACACTCTGAGATGCAGAAGACCCTAGTCAAAAGTCAAATATATATATATATATATATATATATATATATATATATATATATATATATATATATAAAGAAGCATATATCGTACACATGTTCAATCGAGAATGAGATAAAACAGAGATAATAAGAATTTACATATGACTCAAAAGTGTGCCACACTATAGAATCAAGATTGAGATGTAGACAGAGAGAGAGAGAGAGAGAGAGAGAGAGAGAGAGAGAAAGGGTGTACATATGTGAAATTATTAATATAATTTCTGTGTATGAGCACTGTATTAAGTAGGGCTGGTTCAAAATAATTGGAATAGTTAGTCAAGAGTTTGTTTCGTTTGTTGTCTCTACGATTCAAAAGAGAATTCGCGGTATTTTTCGCGTAAATATCAGAGAGAGAGAGAGAGAATGTCGGTTGCTAGCTAAAGTCAAAGAGAGAGGACTTCTGTTACGTGAAAGTTAACAGTCAAGAGAGAACGTCACTAGTGGCAGTCAACAGTCGAGAGAGAGAGAGAGAGAGAGAGAGAGAGAGAGAGAGAGAGAGAGAGAGAGAGAAAGAGAGAGAGAGAGAGTACGTCTGTTGCTAGCGACAGTCAACAGCCAAGAGAGCACGTCTTCGTTTGCTATTTTAAGACTGTCTGTATTTCTAAAGAAGTGGGGTTGGAGTGCGAATAGGAAGGGTTGGAGTAGGGTAATGATTTTAAAATTGAGGTGAAGGCTGAGAGTATTTAATATAGCGAAAAATTACCTGGTTTTTCGCATGTTAAAAATGTAACAACCGTCTTCATACAGGTCACAAAATTGACTTTAAAAACTCCAGAACTATAGCCACGTCTGCTTCTGTAAACTTAAAAATATCTGAGAAGCCATAGAAATTGAAAAAAGGCCAATTCGTCTCAATAAAAGAGATGACGGCATACGGTTGCCTGCGGTTTGGAGACCTCTCATAAAGAAAATATCGTCCGCTCTACCCGTCAATCAAAATCCTACTGTACAACAAAACAACATACATACTAAACAACAAAAATAACTTTTAAACAATGTGACCGATCACTTTGAAATTTTGTTCATATTTTAAGTACTACAAAATCCAACATTTCTAGTAATATGAAGGTTTTAAGTGCATTTTTCAAAAAGTTATTAACATTTATAACAATGTGGCCGATTTTGTGTTACACATAGGGTAATTTTTTGGTTATTTCACGTAGCTATATCTCTTTGTCTTCTATTAACTTTGAGATAAGCCTACTTAGTTAAATGAGAATTGACTTTGTCTTATCTTTTATATATATATATATATATATATATATATATATATATATATATATATATATTATTAATTATCTTTTAGCACTTCATCTCTTCTATGTACCTATATAGAAGTATTTTCAGCGTTTGTAATAGAAAAGACAACATGCTTATTGGTCTGATACTTTACCTATCTTTGGTAAGGATTTGACTTTAACCTTTTGCCATATATTCAGTACGACCCCCCGTACTAAACTGGCTTTGATGATCTTGAATATGTGTGGTATCAACAACTTTAATCTCATGCAAAAGTAATAGATATGTGCTATCTGGCGCTGGAGAGTTATATGGCTGAAATTTATTTATAGCCCATTTAATTCTGCTTGGTCTTGTGATTGCTGTGACTATTTCTTAATCTACAGAACTTTGCTTAGTCTGCCTGTGTTCTATGTTGATTCGCCTATATGTATTATTCAGAATTGTTGAGGCCGGAAAATGCGTGTTTATGAGTTCTCCAAGACTTTCTTTTTTGGTCTCCGTAAATTTGTCATTAGCTTTTCTTTAGGAAACCACTTTTTTAATGATAGAACCATCCTTTGCCAGGACTTGGAATTCGAGAGTAGGCCAGGATGTCTGTAATCTCCTCAAACAACTCTCTCCTTGAATTTCTTATGGCTTTACGAATTTCTTTATTGTATAGCTTTAGCTTATACTGTAGTCATCCCAGTCGTTTCTACTTTTGACTTTGTTAAATAGGCTTTTAGCCGTTGTTCCTCTAGACTGTATACCCTGTATTCTTCCTTGTTTTTTCCGGACAGTTTTCATGGTGAACCACCATGATAGCTTCACTCACCTTTGCAGAATACCATTCAAGACACTGAATGCCAAACAGGACCCTCGATTACCATTGAAGAAGTTACGTCAGCTATTAAAAGAACTAAAGATGGTAAAGCGGTAGGGCCTGACGAGTTTTGTGCAGAATTCCTAAAACTTTTGGATGAACATGGAATAAAATGGATAACAACTGTATTCAACAACATATACGTAACTGGAAAATACCCCAAAGCTGGTTAAAGTCGACCTTAGTGACCATACCAAAAAAAGTAAATGCCAAGACATGCGAAGATTACAGAACAATTAGTCTAATGAGCCATTTACTTAAAACGTTCTTGAAAGTGATACAAGGCAGAATATATAAAAAATGCGAAGAACAAGTATCGTAGACGCAGTTTGGATTCCGCGATTCCTTAGGCACCCGAGAGGCTCTATTCGCTGTCCAAGTACTTATGCAAAACTGCGATGTGTATGTTTGCATTCTGTCCCCGGTGTTATTTAATATATACTCTGAATATGTCTTTGTGCAAGCGCTAGGAGAACTACAAGAAGGCGCATAACGGAATGCGCCTAAACAACATTAGATATGCCGAATACGCAGTAGTTTTAGTAGAGAACACGGACTTGATCTTAATACGAAGAAAACAAAGTACACGGTAGTCAGTAAGCGCGAAATATTAACTACACAGTTTTTGGTTAACCAACATCCAATTGCCAGAGTGGACAGCTACACATATCTTGGTATCAACATTAACAGCCAATGGGATCACTCCAGTGAAATAAAACAACGCATAGGAAAAGCGAGATCAGCGTTCATAATGATGAAGTCTCTTTTTAAAAGTCACGATTTACCACTTACTACCAAAATCTCTCTCATTAGATGCTATGTATTTTCTACGTTATTATACGGAGTAGAGGAATGGACACTTTCCGAAGCTTCCTTAAGAAAACTCGAGGCATTCGAGATGTGGTGTTACAAACGTATCTTAAGAATTTCATGGGTGTATCGTGTTACTAATGTTGAGGTCCTACGTTGAATAGGCAAGGAATGCGAGATTATTAACACCATCAAAGAGCGCAAACTAGAATATCTTGGCCATGTTATGAGGAATGAACAGAGATACGGCTTGTTGCAACTCATTCTTTAGGGCAAGGTATTTGAAAAGAGAGAACCAGGGAGAAGAAGAATATCGTGGCTTTAAAACCTGAGAAAGTGGTTTAATACATCGACAACCGGACTATTCAGAATAGTAGCAATCAAAGTTAGGATAGCCATATTGATCGCCAACATCCGGAACGGATAGGCACCGTAAGAAGAGAAGACGCCTTTAAACAAGCTCATACTTTCCCCAAGATTTCTACTGAGGGATTCTCTATATCCCACCCAGTTTGTATTTCTAGGATTTCTGGATTCAACGGATTTAATTTCCGATGGAAATAAATTGACGTCACATCGTATATTTTGTGATCCGAATTTGAGGGTTCATCAGACACATACCAATTTTTGCATACATACACATACTTTGCTTGTACAAAGTATTAAATGTAACACTTCTTTGCTTTCCCTAGTGATAAAAGTTGGTTTGTTTCTATATTGGATATAATTAAACCTTCAGAGCGGATAAAATTCAAAATCCAGACTCACCCCTTGCGTCAATATTTGTGCTGCCCCACATGGCGTGGTGTGAGCTGGTATCACATCCTGTAATCAGCTGTAATCAATTACCTAGGCAATATGCATTTATATCACTAATAATGCTTGGTGGTTCTAGAGCCTGATCACCTGAAAAGGAGGTTGAGTACACCAAAAGTTTCTTCTATCCTACTTCCGTGGTTATAGTTGGAATACCTATAACAATTCCATCGGGGCAGAGAACCGGAATTAGTGTACAATGTACTCTATTACTGTGAATTTTGTACAACTTTGGCATTATAGCTTTAAGTGTGTAAAAAACCTTACCTTATTTGGTTGATAAGCCTGCAATCTCCTGCAGGAGGACAATATCAATGCCTTCTTAATCCAATTTTCTAAGTAGCGTTGCCGATGCGCCTTTTGCGTGTTGACGATTGGCCTGCAGTAGCATTATTTCTCTCTTCACTACGATGAGTTGTCCGGTTCTGGTTCCGTGAACTTCCCTTTCCCTCTTCTAAAGACAGCAGTCTTTACGAGTTAGCTGGTTCCGCATGAAGAATGTTTTTCCTCTTCTTGAACCTCTATATGCAGGTTTCCTCTAATTCACTGGAGTGAATGCTACTGGCTTTTCCAGAGCTTTTGGCTTCCCTTCTTTGAAAAAAGAAAATTAACTTTCCCACCCCGAAAAAGTTTATGGAGGTCCTCTCGAGATTCAGAATTTATTGAAAAGGTCCATAAAACTCCATTGTCTGAAGATTTGATTCTCCAGACTGTCCATAAATGTATCCTGAGCCCATGGTTACTTATCGTTAGTGTATTAAGGATCCTTTTGGACTCAAGACGTTCTCCATCTTCATCATATACGAAGAAAATACATGAGTGCGGCTTGGGTATATCTTCACCCTCTAACCTTGAGAGATGCTTTCTCCCTAAGCCTCAGTGTTTAAGTCACCTGTAGCCACCTCGCACTTGTGTCATCCGCATGGTTAAGATCTAGCTGGTTAAGATCTAGCTAAGAGTAGCCCGGCCTGTGGCTACTCTTCAGGAACCGAAACTGTAGTCCTGCTTCAGGAATTTCTTCATAAACTACCAAGATGGCTTTTTGGACTGCCTTAAGCTTATGTACATCTGTCTTGACTTCTGGAAATCCTGTTAGTACTGCCGCAACCTTAACAGAAGTGGAAACTTTGCTGAAAGTCACATCCTCGGTTCGTGGTCTTTTCCCTTTGCGTAGGCTTTCAGATGGTATGCTTCCGTCTGACTTTTTGGATTTTCGACCTTCCGAGTAAGGTTTTGTTTTATAATGACCTCTAAAGACTTTACCGACAACTCTTTGGTCCTTGCAGCCGCCTTAGTAAAATTTGCCTTGATTGTTTGATGATTGATTATAGCTGTTTTGGCTTGTGTGAAATCCTGGCATTGTTTTACCAGCTTACTGATCTGCAGCCTTAATCTCTTCATCTATAATGAGATCAACGTCTTCCAACGCGAGAGGTTTCTTTAGAACTTCCTGGCCTTTTGGCGTTTACATTTTCTTTAGAAGTTCTCTGCCCTTTAACTTTATTAACCGTGGCTTTGGCTTCAGAGTTCCCTGACCTTTCGGCCTTGGAAGCCCTTTGGCCCTGAGTTTTTCTTTTTTATTTCGTTTGTCCATATTGGTCCCACGAAGAGCTAGGGAAGACGATTCCATCTCTCGCAGAGCCCCGCTTACGAGGGTAAGGTCTAAATACAATGGGATGCGATCTGTTACCCCAAAGGAACGGATTAAGGAAGTGCAGAGCCTAAAGCTATGGTTTGTTAGAACAGTGAACGACGCATAACTCACAGTCAGTCGAACGCCGCGCACGTTCGTCAAAATCAAAGGAATGGTTCTCTATGATAATGGTTTGTTAGGTTCTGCTGAGCTGAGCGCACTGCAAAGCGATAGCCGTGTACATCGACGGTGTGCGCTGGAATCAATTGCCATTTGATTTGAACGCTAACGTTCAGCTGAACTCACAGCGTACACATCTTTTCCGAAATATAATTGTATTTTTATATAGTTATTATTATTGTAATAGTTATAATTAGGTGTATAATTAATAGTTAGGTGAGGTCTTCTTTTTTAGGATTTTTTAGTAATATCATCCCTTATAATTTGTAGTGAGTTTCAAATAAATCCCTGGAAAGTCTAAAATATTCTTAAAATTACGACATGAAATAATTTCGTTTACATTTTTATTTTTTTTTTTTATTTAGATTTGACATTACCAACTCTTGTTCTTCCTTCTCTTCTTGGAGGATTAACATATTGCGTTAAGTTTGCGAGAAGTCATTTTTCTAAACGTACAACCTTTAAGAGAACAAACTTGGAACTAATTTTTAAACTTCAGCGCAACAGAATCTATGTATGCCATACGACTCTAACAAACCGACTCACCCAAAACTGCCGTGAGTCGAGTACAACAGATTCTGCTGTACGCGTATGCCGTGCGCTGCGTAATGTTCTGACAAACCATAGCTTTAGGACTCGTCATGCAAAACCATTTCAATCCAAAACAAAAGTAAATACCTAAATTTAAACTCTATTATGAAATATTAAATAACTTAAGGGTTTGTTTCCCTCGCATTATTTTTAATTTATTGTGATTACGTGTTTATAATACTTTTTGTACTATAACATTAAGTACCGTATCAATATATTAGCTTAAATTAAAATTAAAAGACAAAACTTTTAACTATTGTCCTGGATAAATATTTCCGAAAAAGTATAAATTTGGGGAAAAAAATGCTTCATTGTTTGGTCATTTTTAAATTTAAGTAGAAAATGTATCGTCTTTTTGGCAACATTAAGCACCTATCTCATTTTGCATTTTCCTCGTCTGTTCAACAATAAATTTAACTGCGTGTAAATTAAACCGCTTAACATTTAATACTTACTGTTTATATTTTTCTACTGTAATAATTTAAATTTAATTTAAAACAATATTATTTTAAATTTTAACATGTGTGAAATATCCCCTGTTTTATTTCAGAATAAGCAAAATGAATAAGTATCCTATATAATTCCAACTTATCTAGACAGAATGTATAATTTTATTGAATTATAATTTTAGGATAGATAAATGTAGAGTAATGGACAGTAAGATGCGACCACTTTGGATAGTGTTCGAGAATTCAGATGCATATGGAGAAGACGTCTACATAATTTTTAAGAATGGTGATGATCTCAGACAAGATATGCTAACGTTACAAATGATTAAAATTATGGATAAGTTGTGGAAAAAAGAAAATCTGGATTTACGGTACGACTCCTTGATATTCTCGATATTATTTGAATATGTAATATATAGCTCATATAAGTGGTAATATGCTTATCGAATAACCTTAGATTAAAATAATTTTCACTGCATGTCATATTTCCCTTGTTGCCGTATTTTGAATCTGATATGATAGTCTGCTTTCATTAGAAGACTACTAATATTACAACTTACATTTCATGGTTAAACACGGTATAAATTTAGAACAATTAACTGATACCAATCAAAGCTGGTTAAATTATTTTTTTGGGGTTTAAGATTAATTAGAATTATTTATTTTTGATCTAAGAAAGAAAGAGTATGAAACAGAAAAACATTTAATGAAATGAGAAGATTAATTAAACGCAGCTTTGGGATTATATTGTGGAAAGGAGAAAAATACATAACTGTTTCCATTTAATTATTATTTAAATATGAAGTTAAGAGTAGTAATCACTTAGAATATACATTAACAACCATATTAAAGGTACCTACTTCATATGTAAATGTACAGCCTATTAAAACAAAATAAAGACAAAATGTACATTTAATAATATATTCTTATTTATTTATAATCTGAAAAATGGGTAATTTTATTATCGTATGTACTAAAAATAGAACAATAAAACATTTTATGCCAAATAACAACAATTTAATTAAGAAATTAATTTAAATATCGTTTAGAAAATTTTTTTAAATAATATATAATTAACTTACACTTTTACATAGAGATCAATAAATATAAAATATTTCTGCTGACGATTCTAAAGGACTGAAAATAATTCCATAAAACATCATCGCCTGTCTTTTATTAAAAATTTTTGAATTCTGTACAAAACTATCTAAAATAATTGATTTGATTATCATTGTGTTAAATTAAATTTATTTGATAGAGCAAAAATAGGAAAGATATAAGATTCAACAGATTAAAGTTGTTTTCAAATAAGCATAGTTTAGGAGAATCAACTTTTTAGAAGTACAGAAGAACAAACATTCCTACCATTCATTTTATCTCAAATGCAATTTGCACAGAACCTATTTGAAAATCTGTATTCGATTTTGTTGTAACAAACTCTATCAAACAAGAAGTTTATTTTTTGGCTTATACCCTATTGTAAAAACAGCTACAGTCTACGAATCTTACTGCATCCACAGACAGTGTTAGACTTTGTTCTAACAAACTTTTTCAAAATATGAAATTTATTATTATTTTTTTGCTTACGTCCTATGTCAGACATAGTGTATTAATCCCATTGCATTGACAAACAGAGCCTAACAATTTCTTTAAGCATAGTCCAACATTCATTAAGATTTCATCACTAATTATTATAATATATTATACAGTTCGAAAAACAAAGAATTTGAGGTCATAAGATACAACAGATCGTTAGATGATTCTTTGGAATTAGAACTTCTAGGTAATAATTTAGATCCTCCAGTCTGTTTGTAAATCCCCAGTAAATTCCTCTATTAGAGTTTACCTTTGTTAGTACGGAGTCCAATACAATAGTAGGGAGATAAAACACAGCCCTGTTTTAATCCGTTCGGCGCAACTATTGGGTCATATGTTATACCGTTGTGTAGGACTCGGCTTTTTGTATCACTATAGAGTTGTTTGATGAAATTTATTATTTTTTCCGGTATTCTCATTTCCTTTAGAGCTTTCCATATGACCACATGTGTAAGTGTCTCGATGGCTCTCTTCGAGTCTACAAAGCATATGAATAATGGAGAGTTGAATTTCTTCTATGATTACTCTAAGTGTGTTAATTTGGTCTATGCATGATCGGTTTGATTTGATCTAATACTGTTTATCAATCGGTTCTTTATAATCATTACTATTAATTTATTTATGGTATTGTGTGATTACTCTTGAGTTTTCGCAATATCTTTTGTCACCCATTTTTGAAATCCTTGCAAAAGTTTTTTGATTAGCTCTGTTGTTGCAGTTGGGCAAGTTTTTAATAACTCTGGTGGAATATTGTCAGGACTGGATGCTTTGTGCGATTTCAGTTTTTCCATAGTCATTTCTATTTCTTCTAGTGTTGGTTTATTGGTGTTAATTCTTAGTGTGTTCGTGTTGATATTGAGGTTTATATTTTGTGGGTCTTTTTACAATTGGTTGGTGGGTGGCATATCTGTTGTAGGCCAGCTTTTTAGTGATATTATCTAATTATCTCATATTTTGATTTTCATCGGCGACACGCGCTTCTTCAGCATGATTTTCTGCCCACTTTTTTTGCCTTTCCTTGCTGCCTTCTTGACTTTATTCACTTTTCTATAACTTTATCTGGGTCGTTTTTATCTATCTCTATCCTGAAATTTAGTAGTTCTAGATTGTGTTTGCGGCGTTCTATTTTGTTCCATGTTTTCTCTTTAGTGAACCACTCTTCTTTTACGAATTTTTTTAGACCCAAAATCTTTTCACTTTATTACACAAGAACGTTACTAATCGTTTCGCAATTTTTTTCCTACCTATCTGTCTGTCTGTTCGGTTCTTTCCTATTCTAGCTATCTTGAATGTAATTTCAGTTATCGTCAGGTAGTAATCACTAGCTGCATTTAAAACGTAACAATATGTTGAACGTCAAAATACTTATAGAGTATTAAAAAAATTATATAATATAGTATATTTGAAAAATAAGCTGGAGTAAATTCTCAGAAAAAAAACTAAATTGTTAAGCATATTGTAGTATGTGTGCTTTTCGTACAACGTCAATATTTTAGCTTATTTTATGTTGAGTTTGACTATTTAGATAGAAATTTTACCACGTCACACAGACTATCGTAAAATTTAGTTACCTGCTATTGTTAGAACAGTAGGCTATTGATTATTCAGCTGGTCATAGACGTACCTGTACCAAACCAGGAACAGGAAGACCAAAATTGTCGAAAGTGAATGTGGATGAATTTTTCAAAAATACAATTCGTAGAATGGTCCACTTTTTTTTTAACAAACAAATACCAACTTTAGATAAAGTTTTACAAGCCACAAACTTTAAGTATGAAAAAGTTGGCAGACATTCAATGCTTATCGATTCTCGTGTTGACTAGACTACTTCAGAAAAATAAAAAAATGAGGACATAAAATAAGAACATTTATTATTTAGACAAAACGTCGGTTAATGAAGGGCATACTGTAGGGACAGTTTGGAAAGACAAAACTATAAAAACATGTCGACAAGCATTTCTGGAAGGATATTCAACTGGTTTCAAGGGATCAACAGGTAAAGGTCGACGATTAATCGTTACCCATATAGGTAGTATGAATGGATTTCTTAAGGAGAGTTTACTTTTGTTTGAATCAAAAAAGACCTGTGATTATCACGAAGAGATGAACGGAGACGTGTTTGAAGAATATTTCAAATAGATGATTGAATTCATACCGAAAAATTCAGTTATTGTGATGGACAATGAAAGTTACCACTCTAGATTAGTTGAACGTTTACCAACTACTCAATGGAGGAAAGATGAAATTGCAGTGTGGATAACTTCTAAAAATTTAATCTTTGACGATACAATGACTAAAGCAGAATTATTAAAGCTTGCTAAAATTAATAAACAAAATTATAAAAAAATATGTCATTGAGGAGATAGTCAACGAAAAAAACGAAACAAAAAATTGAAATACTTCGCCTACCACCGTATCATTGCGAGCTAAATCCGATTGAATTAGTATGGTCCGAAGTTAAAATTAACGTTGCTCGAAATAATACAACTTTTAAATTGTCTGATGTTACTAATCTTTTTCATAAATCAATATCCGAAGTAACGACTGAACATGGCAAAAATATATTAATCACGTTATGGATATTGAGAAAAATATGTGGGAGCTTGATCATATAATAGATATCAGTATAGAACCTATAATAATTCATACCGGATCGGATAAGACTTCGTCTGAAACAGAATATGAGGAAGCTTAACTTTAAACTGTAGCTCAGAAGTTTATTTTACATTTGAACTAATTACCGTCAACTTCATTGTTTATTTTTTATTTATTTATTTTTTTATTGCTAATATAATTTTCATTCTTCTTTCCAATATTATTAGTATTAAGAATATTATAAATTATTAATAGGAATGTATAAAAACCATGGACGTATAAATAAAGAAAAACTTACAGTTTTTGTGTATGTATTTTACGTTTCAGTATAATAATTGTATTTTATTATTTTATATTAACTGTATGTTTCACAATTAATACAATTTTTATTCTTTTTATGTGTATCTTTTTATTTTAAGCCAGTATTGGATTGGATTAATTTCTTTGTTCTAAATATCCAAATAAATTTAACACAAACTTTTATTTTAAGAGTACGTTTTAATTAGAAGATGTGCACGCCTATGTATTTCGAGGTTCGAAGATTAGTATTCTGAGAATTTACTCTAGATTATTTTTCAAATATACTAAAGAGTATATACAGCATAGTAAACACAAATAGAAACTGTAGGTACTTATTTGCAATTTGTGCAGTCTTTTGCAGTATGTCTTATATATTATCAAAAGATGCAAACCTCCTTTATAGAGCATTATATGATTATATTCAGCTCCAATTAGGTTAAATTAATATAAGATAAAATAAAGCAGGCAGACAATTAAATAAAAAAGAACTTATGTCTGCCTTGTTACACTGAAGTATGTCTCTTTGCCTTGCTACTTTGTTGATATATAATTCACAATTATTTTAGTTAATTTTCTATTATAACTAGTGTTATTGTATATAAAATATTATTTACAAACAGTTGCAGCACAATGCTAAAAGGATTGCTACCATAGTACTTGGTTTTTTGTCCGGTTATTATAAAGTACTTTTAAATTTTCACCAGTACTTACTCATAAACCTTCACATATCACATTTTGTTTTATTTGTATATATTTTATATTGTTTTTTTAGGATGAATCCTTATGGCTGCATATCATTGGAAAATCGTGTGGGTATGATCGAAGTAGTATTAAACGCGGACACGATAGCAAACATTCAAAAAGAAAAAGGGATGTTCACAGCAACTGCTGCCTTTAGAAAGGGTCCCATCTTAGGTAATACACCTATTTTTAAATTAATTAATTCTTAACTTTAGTCTGTCTAGCATGTCACGCAATTTGATTAGTTTCAAGATTTAAGAACATACAGCAATATATTGAGAGCAAAAAACATAAAGCCTATTCTGAAACGAACAGCAGTGAATTGTTAATTCCTGGTTTCGATGTACTTTTTTCCTACAATCAACTAAAGGATAATTTACCAAACATTATTATAATATTAACTTATACTTATAACTTAAATAACACTTGACCATTTATAAAAATATCTTTTTATATGTCAAACATGATAGCACAAAGCTATTTGTGTGTCAATGACAGTACACCAAAACGAACGTCTAAAAAGGGGGTACACATATGCTCCGAATACCGTCTCGAACCCCGTCGCGTACAGCGACGCGATCAACAGAAGTTCGCGACGTTGTTACAGGGTGCATTGAAATAAGTAACGAACCGAACATCGCTCCGTACTTTGTACCAAACATTTAAGCGTTCCAGCAGTAATTGAGTTGAATTCGCATGTGCAAGATGGATCTTACTGCAGCAGCCTACATTTTTATGCATTATTCAGTTAATTAAACGAAAAATATTCGTGAAAGAAGATGGTGGCAAACACAAATATATAAAAGTAGGGAGAAATATGGTGGCAATCACTTACTCTTGGATTTAAAATTTCAGTCGATCAGTGGGTTATATAAAAATTTCACAAGAATATCTTTAAAAATTCATAAACCACTCACCTGTTCCTGTGCTTTTACTTTTTTTTATTTTTTCTTTTTCTCTCCGTAATCCAGATAGAAAATTGGTCATTTTTGTACACTCATCCACTGTAATTTCCATTTTAGAAGCAATCTTTTCCCATGACTCGTTTTTTATTTTATTGTAGTATCTGGGATTATTTGTGTCCCATAATATCTCTTTTTCCCGATAGTTTTCGATTAAGAGTAAACTATTCTCTTCCGTCCATTCCACCTTGATGCACTCAACTTTAAAAACACCTTCAACCTTCAAAATAACAGACTGACTATTTTGAATGACTGGAGATTCGATAAAATATTCGCAAGCTAGTCCAAACATGAATTCGCGGTGTACATTGTCGCGCTCAAATTTCTTTTGATGCGAAGGCATTTTACCGACAACCGATGGATCGCTTCGATGTACGTTGTTGACGCGTCGAGGTACGGTACGCGGTTGCATGACTCCGTCCAAACTTGAGAACGCGACGGGGTTCGAGACGGCATTCGGAGCACATGTGTACCCAAGTTAATGTCATTTTGTAAACAAAGAAAATTTTTGTACTTGAAAGCAGAGATAAAGTTGATAAAACACTTTCATTTAAAGCACAAAGCACAGCTACCTTTTTGCTCCGCTTGATAGCTGTCGATGACCTTTGTTAATCAATACATTCGTTCTCCTAAAAATCATTTTAAACAGTATATATAAATGTACCATGTTACAAGTCAAAAAGGTTTTGTTACGGCAACTATGTTTTTGAGTGTTATAATTCGACTGCTTAGAAATGGGTAAATATAAGTTTTTCAATGAGGATAATGTAACTGGCTACAAGTTTGCAATTACAATTACCAAAATATATGAACTGAATTTTTAAATTAGTTCCATAATTGTTTGATTTGATTCCCAGCGATTATCCAAATTAAAAAAAAAACTATAAGTTAAACACTGAGATTGCAAAAACTGTTCGCGTTTAAATAACATTTTTGCCGATTGACCATTTACCTAAAAAATTCAATTTCCTATATAATACCAGATCATTTAATTTTTAACTATCAACAAAAATGTAATAAATGACAAGTATGAATTTTATGGTAATACAATCTTCACGGATATTGCCGCCGCAGTACATATTTCTTTGTCGATAAGTGTGTTTGGATAACATGAATCGTTTATCAAAAGAAACAATGCAACATTGTAAAAATATCCAGTATCTCACTGCATAACGTCTACTGCACGAGTGGCTTTGCTGGACTTTCGAATTTTTTTCTGTGCGATGATTTTTTTATTTCAAGAGATACCTGTTCGACTATAGTTTCCATGGTCCAATTGTGTTTAATTTCCATCATATATGAATAGCAAAAGTGAATTACACACACTAATTACAAGTTTTTATTAATAGAGCGTTACAAAAAATTCTTCGTATATTTTGGTGATAATCTAATCTCGAATTAAAATTTGTGAAACCAAGCCAACCAAGAAGATATGATAAAGCAAATAAGGTGAAGAAAATGGAGATGGCTAGACCACACACTTTGTGGACCCCCGGATTACATTCCCAAGACTGCGCTTGATTGAAATCCTCAGGGCCGTCGCTAGGAAGCAGACCTAGGAAAAACACAGTACTGGATGAAGGGAAATAAATGGGAAATTTCTGGCATGAAATCAAAGCACTGTCGAGAAATAGAGTTCTCCCCATACATATACAAAACTGTTTAAAAAACAGAATTGTCCTGTTGCCCTGTTTATATTCTATATTATTTTTAAAAATTAAGAAATTATTATATTATTTTTATAGATTTTTATTACATATATTTTCTCTTGGTTTATCTTCTTCATAGTAATCTTTCATTTTTCTCTTTCCTCATTCGCTCCTTTATGAAGTTTTACTTTATTTTGTAACACATTTCTATTTCTTTTTGTATTTTTCGTAAATCTTATTTCAAACAATATTATAAGTTTGTTTTATAATATTTATGATTGTTATTCATAAAATTTATATTTTAATAAAGGTAACCAAAATATGATATTACATTTTATTTTAGCATGGTTAAAAGACCACAATACTTCTGAGACTGCCTTAAATAAAGCTGTTACTGAATTTACTCTATCATGCGCTGGTTATTGTGTGGCCACTTATGTGCTGGGTATTGCTGATAGACACTCGGATAATATTATGGTTAAACAAAATGGACAGGTAAAAATAATTTATTACGTCATTTATGACACATTATCAGTATAAGAAATTAATTATTCGTATAAATACATACTTCAGAAGATAATAACGAAAAAGTTTATATTTTTCTCCAGTTAGTAGCTTTGGTTGTACTAAAACGTCATCTATAATTATTGCTTATGGTTTACTTATACTAACTAACTAATTTGCGCATAATAATTTGGTAGTGTCTTCTCTATTTTTTATTTAAATCTCAAATCTTTTTTCAAAATTTTTTAAATATAGTAGTTCTTCGAATTGTATATTTTTGTAAAGTCAGTTAACAATTTAGGATCAGTCACATTAAGTTACAAACTTTACTTCATTTTCATATTAACCCGTTATACATAAAAAAATAAATGTTGGTTTCTGAATTTCCTTTGGTTGATCGGTCTAGGATTAGACTTCGTACATGTTATACTATTAGTATTTAAAACTAAAGCGATAGAGAAACAAGAGAATACCTTAAGAACTACATATACTGAGTGAGAAAAAAAAAACACCTACTGTATTAGTCTTCATTAATTTTTTACATATCGACTTATTTTGCCATGAACAACAAGTGATAAAATTTTCTGGTTTAAGCTGCGTGAATTGTTTGGTGATAAAGAATTGAGTTTTCGTGAATTTACGTTGTAAGTTAAATTTTAAATTTCGTGTGGCTGATTGAGAAGCTTTTTTTTTGATAACACAAAATGCCTAGTGGCCTTTTGATAACACAAAATGCCAAAAATAGGAGTAGAGTTCGCCGAGTGTCCCAACTAAGTGACTTTCGTGGACTTTTCTAGGAACCAACTGGGAGGTTTCTATGAGGACTAACAGATCTTTACGCAGTATACTCAGTGTGAACGAGCGTGGACTCAGAAAGGCCGATGACACCAATCTATGGTCCCTGGACGTCCCAGAAGGACAACAGAGTGAAAAGATCGCTGATTAAGACTTATGGCTCTAAGAGGCATATTCAGTAGCACTCGAGCCACCACCGATCAGTGGTTTAAAGAGCATTAAAGAATGGTTCGTATGCGTACGGTATATCGCCGAATATGACAGATTCGCCTTTTTTTATCGCTCACATTGGATGCTACCTCTCACAGCTGAACATCGGCGAAATCGTTTGCTCTGGTATGGAGAAAGAATTCTGTGCGACCGGGAATGGAAGGGTATGGTCTTTAGTGAAGAATTCTACTTCTGTCTGGAGATGCAGGATGGTCGGCCAATAATGAGAATTCGACGTGGTGAAAGACGTGATCCACAATTTGAAAGATAACGTTTACCTCACCGTGGAAATTATGGTATGGGGTGCTATTATTTTTGTGGCAGCAGATCACCACTAATTGTCTATACTACTTCTACACTATATTCAGGAAGTAGTGGGGACTCATCCTCTTCCATACATAAACACCATTCATTACTCGATTTATCAGCATGATAATGTCAGACTGCATGTTGCCAGAGAATCGTTAGCGTTCATGGATCAACATCACATCAACCATTTACCTTGGCAACCACGATCTGTCTTTAATTGAACACTCAGAGAAGTCTCAAGCTTATGAACATGAAATACCCTCCATAGACTATAGCGGCTCTTACTTACGAGGTTGCAGTAGCCTGGAATGAGATATCCCAATAGGATATCGACCACCTCATCAGAATGAGGTATGTCAATGCCCAGGCACAGAATAATGAACAATCAGAATGTCCACTCTCAGATGCCGCCTTTGAAGTTTTTCAGCACGCGCGCCATGTTTTAGAAGGAAACACATAACACAGATACAAGGTTATTAAAAATAGACAGGTTGTCTGGTAACTTTACACCAATCAGCGTCGAGAATCTAACGGCGGGAATGATGTCACTGAGAATGTTACATTCAAATTCATTCACTTTACTCCTTGAAATGAACACGAAAAGCAACAATGATTGTAAATATATTAATCTATGTATATCGAAAAAAATACGTTTGTACTTTTAATAACAATTTATTGCATTCCATCTTAAAAAAAATGTGGGAGATATGTACCTGCAGAGTTACAGAAATCATAAAATATTATTCCAGCTAAACATATGTAGTAGAATAGCATTACTATATTAAATTGAAAGTAGATTCTTTCTTGTGTATACATGTGACTAAATTATGTTAATATACCATATTAATAATGGATTAAATACAATTTATTTTTTTTAAATTATTTTGAATTGAGGATAATGCATAAGTAGATTATTATAAATTCCTCCAAACAAGTAAACCATGCTGAAAACGACATTCAACTAAAGATTTATATATCAGAATTAGTAGATTTTCCCTTAACTTTAATATATTTAAGTAACATCTGATTACATTACTGGATTATATAATAGAATATAAAAAATATTAAAACATGATTCCATTAAATAGATACCTTTTAAGTTGTACATAATTAACAGTAAATTATAAAAATCAAAATCAGTGAATTAACTCATTTTTACTGAACATTTAAATGACTATACCTACTTACAATCTTTTTCAGCTTTTTAGGTTGTATGTTTAATAGTTTAGCTTTTAAATCATCCATGCGAAAGTGTATACTACAAACTCTTTTATTAAAACAGGGCCACTTATCCTTCCTATGACACTTGCTCATCCATTGCTTTTGAATTTTTACATTTTTTGGAAATGTAAAAAACATTAAATTCCTTCCATCCTTTTTGGAATTTTTGAAATTATATTTGCAGATTGCTATACAAATATTTCCACCAGTCATCTGAATCAATAAAAAAACTGAATTAAGTTATGTTTTTCCTGCATTAATCCCAATGTTACCTTTACTATATAATACAGCAGAAATAAAATCCAATAAGACACAACCACGTTAAATGTATCTTAACACTTTTATAAGAGTTTTGGGTCCAAGTGGTATACTAAAATCACTCAATAATATCCATAGACATATTATATCTCAAGATATTAACATAAACTAAAGCACTAACGATATTTAACAACAAAATATATTCTCCAAACCACTTCTCCTATTTTGTTTTCAAAACAATTCGTAAAATTGACCCCCTGGGTGACGTCACACGTCATATTTCATTCTGTCAATGTCAAGAGTTAAGGTCGATTCAGACACATCAGTCACGTCTCGTCACAGTGATTGCGCCGAACCGAACAATCCGTCATACAAAATATTCTTTAATACAAATATGTTGCCGGCATTCACACTCATCAGTTGACAAACAGTTTCCCAGCTGTCAGATAGTTGATAGTTCTGTGACCAAACAGGGCCGGTTCGGCGCCGAGACTATAACGGGACTGATGTGTCTGAATCGACCTTTACCCTTCGATGTTACCCATAAATAACATTTTTATTATTTTTGTTTTAGATTTATTGTTCTTTTTCGTTTTATGTTTATTGGAAAAATGATTATCTTTTTATTGTATTGGTTTATTTTATTTTGTAGTTGCAACTTTGTTGCAACACAAATATTTTCCTGTTTTTGTGATTTTATTGGGAAAAGTGCATTATTCTTGTTCTTTCTTATTTTATTCTTATAGTTCAAATTTTTTATTTACTGATTATTAACAAAATAAAGATTTTTGTCATTCGATATACAATTATTAATATGTCTGTGCACTTGAAGATCTAAGCTGTGCTAGTGACGTATTAAATGCGTTTACAATTAATTACATTATATATATATATATATATATATATATATATATATATATATATATATATATATATATATATATAATATATATATATATATATATATATAATATATATATATATATATATATATATATATATAAATAGATATATATATATATATATATATATATATATATATATATAGTAAGAGTAAGAGAGTAAGAAAAAAGAAGTAGTTGTGACTCGTTTGGAAAAATATATAAATATGTTTTTTATGGGTTGGAGTCAATAAAAGGGGCTATTGGTAAACTATTCTTTATGTCAAGCTTTCAATTGTGTTTACAATCTTTATCAAGATCTTCTAAAAAATAACAAAAAATCTTACAAAGTGAAACTAGAAAAATAAATTTTAACTCGCCAAATAAAATTAGTTTTGTTAGTAATGTTATATTTTTATTATAGTTCTAATTTGTTGTCTTTATTCTAATTTACTATCTTTATTCGAATTTATTAAAACTCACAATAATTTATTACCAATTTTTTAAATTCTCTACAACTTTAATACGTCCGTACATTTACGCGTTCCGCGAGTTTCTTTTTTTCACTGACTTCTTCAATAAAACCTCCGTTATTATATATGAAAATACAGCTATTCGAGAGTTCAGGCGAACCCCTTTGATAATTCTAGGCCGGGTCATCACTCGACCGGTTTCTCTGGAAACTTAGAACGGCCGTTTCAGGTATATGTCTGCCAGATGATCGAAAGATCTGGTCCATTCTACAACATATTTAGTAAATAAACAACAAGTTTACAGGTTTATTTTAATATGACTAATTTTTACGTAACATTGCCCCCCTCTTAATTAAAAGATGGTTCCTCCTGGAACCTTGTCGGGACTGGAACTGGAACGACATGCTGATATCGGCAACTGGACCCTCTTTTACAACTTCCAGTTGTATAAAAATGACATGTGACGGTTTTCTCTCCACACCAGTAACTATGCGGATTGCAACAGACTAACACCTGGACTTCGGTGTCTTTAAAGATCTCTTCCACCATATTTCGGATAACCCTCCAATCTAATTGGCGGCACTCCAACTTTGGCATGGCTAACTTTTGCACGTCGAACTCTAGTACGTGCTCTCTCAATTGAAGCAATGCTTCCCATACATCTGGGTAGGTAGGTTGGTCACGGGCAGTGTCTTTTGTTAACAGGTAGAAAAGGTAACGTGATGCATCTTGGAGTTTCAAGGTTTTACCGGGAGCTGGCACTTGGCATTGAAGTTCTGCAACTCGACCAAATTTCCTTCGAAAGACGGATGCCAACCCTGGTGCGTCTTTGATACTGGCCGGGATGGTAAGGGCCAGTGAGTAGTCATCGGGAAGCGCGAGTAGATCTTGCCTTTCTTCAGTGGTAACACCATGTCTTGCTTTACCGGTACCTCCATAGGCACCCATGAATTCCTCAAACGTGAGGTCAGACACATCTTGGACTTGGTTTACTTCCACTTCTTCATCTACGTCGTGGTCACCCTCGAAAGACGCCAGCCGGTTATGGTGTACTATCATCGGCTTTCCTCTCTGGATCTTGCTTATTCGGTAAATAACATCATTGATCTTTTTCATAATGACTTGGGGGAACAACCTTTTCGCTTTTTGGGATTATAAAGCCAGACTTTGTCGTTCTTCTTAAAACACCCCTTTTCGGCTTGCGTATCGTACCGTTTCTTCATTCGGTCACTAGCGATCTGGAGATGGGAACGGACCAACTCGTGTACATCGTCCATTCTTCTTCGTAATTCGATCACATAATCTTCACCTGCTACATCTTCTCCAGGTCGACACCCAAACTCTAGATCACAAGGTAGTCGCATCTCGCGTCCGAATAGGACTCTGGCTGGTGTCTGACCTGTCGATTCGTTAACAGCAGATCTGTAGGCCATTGTGAAGAATGGAAGATATTGGTCCCAGTCTCGCTGATGATCGGACACCATCTTTGTCAAATACTTGCCAACCGTCCTATTCATTCGTTCTACCATACCATCCGATTGCGGATGATAAGCCGTAGTTCTTGTTTTCTTCATACCTAGTCTATCACATATCCCTTGGAATAGATCGCTTTCGAAGTTCCTGCCTTGGTCACTATGGTCTCCAAAGGCACTCCAAATCGGCTGATATATTCTTGGATCAACTTATCTGCGACCGTGGCCGCCTTCTGGTCTGGAAGTGCATAAATCTCGACCCACTTAGTGCCAACATTACTACCAACATGTACTTGCCTCAATTATCACTTTCTAGAAATGGCCCAGCAATGTCCAAAGCTATTCTTTCAAACGGGCTTCCAACATTATATTGTCTCATGGAGCTCTCCTTTTTCGATAAGGCCCGTTACTCATAGCACAAATAGTACATTTCTTACACCAGTCTTTTACTTCCTTCCATAGAGGTATTGATAGAAGTGCTCTACTGATTTCACTACTGCCAGAAGTTCTCTTCTCGTGACGCAATAATTCCGCTCAGGTTTTGAGAGAACTTTACTAAAATATCCAAGGACTCTTTCCTGTCCTCCTTGAATCTGAGACAGCACTCCTCCAATTCCCACATTACTTGCATCTGTATCTAAGATGAACTCTCCTTCTGGCAGTGGATACCCTAAAATTGGTGCTGTGATTAAATGCTTTTTTAAGGTCTCAAAGGCATTTTGGCAGTCTACATCCCAGCGGTATTCCCTTGCTTCCTCTGTAAGTCGCGTTAATGGTTTAGCGATATCTGCAAACTTCTTAATAAACCTCCGGTAATAAGTACATAGTCCAAGAAAACTTCTCACTTGATGTTTGTCAGTTGGTTTTGGCCATTCCTTAATGGAATCGATGTTTCCTTTATCCACGGCCACTCCTTCTTTACTGACTATATGACCCAGATAATTGACTTTACCTTGAAATAGCTGGCACTTCTTGGGGTTTAACATCAATTGGGCAGCTTTAAGTCGATTAAAAACGTTTTCTAAATTCCTCAAATGATCTTCAAATGTCTCCCCCAAGACGATTATATCATCTAGATAAACTAGGCATGTTTTCCAAGATAACCCTCTCAACACATTTTCCATAAGCCTCTCAAATGTCGCAGGAGCATTACAGAGTCCAAATGGCATAACGTTGAATTGCCATAATCCCGATCCTGTGGTGAAGGTTTTCTTTTCTTTATCTACCGGGTCCATTTCTACCTGCCAGTATCCAGACTTCAAATCCAAAGTAGAAAATAATTTACTTCCAGCCAATGGGTCTAATGTGTCATCGATCCGAGGCAGAAGATAACTATCTTTCTTGGTAACGTTGTTCAGCAAACGGTAATCCACACAGAACCTCGTTGTTCCGTCTTTCTTCTTAACCAGGACCACCGGAGAGACCCATGGGCTTGTAGAAGGTTCTATTACCCCGTCTTTCTTCATCTCCTGAACAATCGTTTCAGCTTCCTCTCTTTTCGCATGTGGTAATCGTCGAGCTGTTTGACGAATTGGCTTAGCATTACCAGTATCAATTTTATGCTTAACAACGGTAGTTCTTCCCGTCTTTCCTCCTTTCGGTACGAAAATATCACGATACTGCCGAAGAAATTCCCTTAATTTTATTTTCTCAATCTGATTCAGAGACTGTCCAGCAACTGCAACCATTTGGTCGAATTTGTCGTTGGAGTTATCAGATGTTGTCGTCTGATGGATTATGGATGTCACAGGTACACAAGTTCCTACTTTTGTCTCTTTCTTTATGGTCACTGGGTAGTTATTGACATTGATCACAGGTATTTCTTTAGTCGAAGTCACCAATTATGATTCCTCGGCCGACTTCGTCGTCATGGTTCCAAGGCTAAATCATAACAGGTGTACCTTCGTCCACAATTCCCTGTAGGCGCGCTACTATTATCGTTTCACTTCTCGCAGGCACGACTGTGTCTTCTTTAACGGCTGCTTGCATAGTGTTGTCATCATGTGCATGAAGAAATACTTCCTCGTTATCAACTTTGATTACCTTATTCTTAAAATCCAATTGGAATACATGCGTATTCATTACGTCCATTCCTAATATAACATCCTCTTCGATGTCAGCAACTATAACAGTATGGACGAACTTTTCTGCTCCAATTTATAATTGTACCTGGATTTCTCCATGAATGTTGGCATTTTCACCGGTGGCGGTCCGAAGTCGCAACCTCGTTGGTAACAGTTTCTTTCGGCTGTTTATAACTGTCGGGCGTATAATGATTCTGGTCGCTCCGGTATCCACCAACAACGAATACTTTTTACCATTTATTTCTCCATCTACATATACATCTTCACGACATTTCAAAGAAGCTATTAGTATGAGAGGGTCTTTGGAAAAGTTCTGGGTCGAAGCTGTCCCCCTAAGGCCGAGCCGTTCTAGTTTTCCTGATGGTGAGGTTCTTGATTTGCGTCGTACCTAGGATGCTTACAGGAACTTCGTACGTGTCCTATTTCGCCACAATTCCAGCATCTTATGGTCTTCGTTTTTTTGTATGTCATGCTTTTCATCATATTAACGAGCTGGTCAAGTTTATCTTCATCTCCTTCCTCTTTTACAGTCCTAACTTTGCTATACCCGCCAGAGGCCTGCGTAGCTGACTCGTATTCGAGGGCGGCAGATAAGACATCCATCAGCGTCTTGTGACGAGCTAATCGTAGTGTTCTCTGCATTTCATGATCACGAAGACCATCAATAAACGTTTGAACGGCCAACTTTTCCATTATGTCTTCGGGAGCTGTTGGATAAGCATATCGTACTAATCTGGCAATATCTACCTCATATTCTTGAAGGGCCTCATCTTTCTTTTGTCTTCGATTTTTAAGCTGCGACTGATATACATGCTCCAAATGTTCGTGGCCATATCGCATATTTAACCTCTTCTTAAGTTGTTCAAAATCATCCGTCTCCTCTACGGCTATGGTCTGAAGCACATCTAAAGCATCTCCTCGAAGAGCGATAGTCAGGTTTACAGCCTTTTCTTTTTCAGACCATCCATTCGCTCTTGCAGCTGATTCGAACTGTTTCATGTAGTTGTTCCATGGTGATTTTCCGTCGAAAGTTGGGACCTTGACATGAACAGAACCTCCACTCACTTCAAATTTCGGCCGTGTTTCCAGCTTACATTTCGTCTCGTCTTCTTTTATCTCTACTGTAATTGGATTGTTTCCTCTCTCTGCTGTCCCTGTTTTCTCAATCTTCCTTTCCATTGCCTTCATCTTTTCTTCGAAGGCCAACATATCGGCAGCAACTTGGTTTTTTAACGAAGACATTCTATCGTCGAGGACAGACATCTCAGAGGTGACTTTAGAGATGTTAGCAGAAACTTTGCTTTCCAGAGAAGAAATCTCGTTAGAAACTTTGCTTTCTAAAGAAGCGATGTCGCCGGAAACTTTGGCTACATCACCAGAGACTTTGGCTACATCGGAAGAAACTTTCGAAATATCGTCAGAAACTTTGTTCTCTAATGATGCGATGTCACCAATGCCAAATGCACAATGCCAAAGCATTCTTTAGTCGTTGGACTAACTCAGCCTTTTTTCCGGTAGAAGCTAATTCTCTATCCTCAAGATGTCTTCTTAAATTTGTAACTGTGAGCTCGTAAATCGTAGCCATGTTCACCAATTTATTTAAAATCCCACTTCTGACACCACTGTTATATTTTTATTATAGTTCTAATTTATTGTCTTTATTCTAATTTATTGTCTTTATTCTAATTTACTGTCTTTATTTTAATTTACTAAAACTCACAATAATTTATTACCAATTTATTAAATTCTCTACAACTGTAATACTTCCGTACATTTAAATACGCGTTCCGCGAGTTTCTTTTCTTTACTGACTTCTTCAATAAAACCTCCGTTATTATATATGAAAATACAGCTATTCGAGAGTTCAGGAGAACCCCTTTGATAATTCTAGGCCGGGTCATCACTCGACCGGTTTCTCTGGTAACTTCGAACGGCCGTTTCGTCTGCCAGCTGATCGAAAGATCTCGTCCATTCTACAACATATTTAGTAAATAAACAACATGTTTACAGGTTTATTTTAATATGACTAATTTTTACGTAACAGTAAATCTAAACTGCTTAATATGTTAAAAAACTATTTTAAAAAATATCAAATAAATATTTCTTTAAATTTAGTAATTTTGAAAAACTTTTTAATTATAGATAAATTCAATTATTTTTGTTAAAAAGTTTTTCAAAATTACTAAATTTAGAGAAACATTCATTTGATATTTTTTAAAATAGTTTTTTAACATGTTAAGCAGTTTAGATTTACTAACAAAACTAATTTTATTTGGTGAGTAAAAATTTGGTGAGTAAGATTTTTTGCATTTTTTAGAATTTTAGAAGCTCTTGATAAAGATTGTAAACACAATTGAAAGCTTGACATAAAGAATAGTTTACCAATAGCCCCTTTTATTGACTACAAACCATAAAAAACATATATATACAGTGTGGAAACCACTTATGGAATAAAATTGTTTGTGTCCTTATTTTAGAAAATAATAAAAAACGTTGAGATACCTTAACTTTTAAATTTAAATGTACGGTTTTTAGACATAAATTTGAATGTACAGGGTGATCAATGCAAGTCTGGCATAGTGCATAATCTGTATTTTAAATAAAATACCCTGTATATTTTCATGTTTTTAAAAGCTCCTTAACAACCTGATTTCAACGAACTATATCATGTAGGGTCTAATATGAATAACACAAGGTGAAATTTTGAAATTAGGTATTTTCTTCAAGACAATGAATTCATGGAATACCCGAGGTCATTGATTGGATTACATTAAAATAAATGCTCAACATGTCCTCCACCTTGTTGTTGGCAATAACACAGTCTCCTATAAAACTCGTTCTGAACTTTGTTTAAAGTTTTAGGTGAAATATTCCGTATTTCTGTAGGTATCCTTACTTTTTGAGGTCTTCAATGATAGTTGATTGTGTTGCATATACTTTATTCTTGAGATAACCTCACAAAAAAATCCAAAGGCGTAAGATCTGGCGACCTAGCGGGCCGCTCACTAGTACTCTTCATCAAATCCACTTATTGAAGAAGATTTCATTCAAGTAATTTCTCACCATTAAAGCATAATGGGGTGTTGCACCGTCCTGCTGGAACTAGACAGTTTCATGCGGTAGGGCCGGATCTATTGGATTGGGATATAAGTTAGCCAACTAAGGAAGAACATCGTCTCTTAGCATGCTTAAATATTTTTCCGCTGTCAAATTATCATCTATAAATATAGGACCAATAATATGATCTCCTATAATACCTGCCCAAACATTCAACTTTTGAGGATACTGAGTGTGATTGATACTTGATTCATCAGAAAAAAGAATTGTGCTAGGAGCTATTTCATTTGTTAATTTTATCCATCATTCTTTTGCAGAAATCCATTCTACGATCCGTTAGATCCTGTTAGCTCGTGCACAAATGTCAATTTATATGGATGAAATTTTCTTCATGGAGACACCTTAGGACAGTTGTGTGACTCACATTATTTTGACGTGCAATTTGACGTGAACTTGACGTTGGATTCTCTGCGACACTTAACAAAATATCCACTTTCACTTCATCTTCAATGAAGTTCGATTTTCTTTTTAATGGTTTGGCATATCTAAGTTCTCTGAATTGTGCATAAATTTTAGACACAGTACCTTGTGAAATATTAGGCAACTGAGGATACCTCTGATTAAATAAGTTTACTACTTCAACTTGACTTCTACAATTCTCCCCGTAACCGATCATCATTAAAATCTCAATTCGGTGGGCCTTAGTTAAATATTTTATTTTTATTTCAGCAAGAAATTAGTTTTTAATTAAGAATTTATTATTTTAATGTAAAATGTCAACAGCATTTCAACTGATTGATAACAATCCGCATTATTTACACATTTAGTTTAATTAGCAGACTGTCTATACAGTTATTACCTATTCACGACAAAAAATGTTAACACGGTTACTAAACAGAATTTTTCCCCAATATACAGTGTACTGACACTTAGAGTAGAAGTCTATTGTCTGTATTTAGCTAATTTAAAATAATATCATAACACGTGATAAATTATTAATTTCAAAATTTCACCCTGTATTATTCATTATAGACCCTACATGATATAGTTCATTGAAATCAGGTTGTTAAAAGTATTTATGCCAGACGTGCGTGGACCCTGTACATTTAAACTTATGTTTAAAAAGCGCACATTTAAATTTAAAAGTTAACGTGTCCCAGAGTTTTTGATTATTTTCTATAATAAGGACACAAACAATTTTATTCCATAAGTGGTTTCCACACTGTATATATATATATATATATATATATATATATATATATATATATATATATATATATATAATGAGTAAGTTCCAAAAGAAATAAATCTTTTGGTCAACGAGGATAGCGGTCAAAGGAGAAATTATAAAAGGAAATCACAGTTCCATTCCTATATTTGAAGACGTTTCGCTGATTGAATTTACAAGTTTCATCAGTTCAATGAGTGGTGAGTGAAGAATAATAAGGTGTAAAACAAACACACCATTCTCTTGGTAACCGTAACCGTTGTCAAAATATTAAAATGTTGATGTTGAAATAGTAGCTTAAATGTTTCTATGTAGTAGTATTCATGTATATATGAATATATATATATATATATATATATATATATATATATATATATACATATATATTTTTTATGGGTTGGAGTCGATAAAAGGGGCTATTGGTAAACCATATATATATATATATATATATATATATATTTTTTAGTGGATTCTCTTGGGCTTAGGTTCATAAAAAAAAATTTAGTTTGATACTAAGACATTTTTATATATTTTTTTCCGACGTTTCGGCAGGAAATCCATGCCTTTTTCAAGAATATATATTGACAAGCATGTAAAGATTTGGTGTTAACAATTAGACGTCACAATTAAAATAATATTAAAACATAGGACATACCCACTAAGTCACTAAAAGTAAAATGTTAACATGAACCTAAGCCCAAGAGAATCCACTAAAAAATATATATTAAGGTTCAAGAACTAAACTCAAACTATATATATATATATATATATATATATATATATATATATATATATATATATATATATATATATATATATATATATATATAATATATTTTGAGAAACATGTAGAAGATAGAGACGAGGAATAGATTGAAAAAAATAGATAAGAAACTATTGGACGTAAAAACAACATAATACTGAAGAAAGAAGGCAAGTGAATATACACAGTGAAGCAGAAAATAAGGTCCAATTTGGCGGGGGTATAAAGAAACAGTACCCAGTTCCGTTTATTAGGATGCTGAAAAATAATAAATAAGGGTATGAAGATTTTGAAGGGGCTAAGGATATGATAAGGAATCATTTTAAGGAAAGAGCAGCACTATGGTTGAAATGAAAAAAGAGGCATATTTGTTTTGACCAATGAAAAGGAAGGAAAGTTATTGATGGAAGAAGGTGTTAAGCCAATAGAGTTTTTGGAATGAAATAAAACGACAGTGAGTGTAGAGACAGTGGAGAGAGTTGATTCCCGATTGATATATATATATATATATATATATATATATATATATATATATATATATATATATATATATATAAAAGGTGTCGGTCTTCGTTAAGCATAAGCCTTGTAGGTATCCGTAAAAGTAACAAGTACAAAGTAATATTTTTTGAAAAGTTAAAATTAAATTCATTGATAAGTGATAGCAGTTGTAAGTACTCACGACATCGTAAATAAAAATTGTTTCAAGGTATTTAGATATACCTCTATATTTCTATCTAACAATTTCGTAATATTTTTAAATCATTTCGTGCAATCATAATTCATTATTGGATCTTGTACATCCTAGAGCTACTTTTCAGTGCGTCATTAATTATGACGTCATAGAATGAATTAGGTGTGTCGAGAATTATTTCATATAATTATTGAAGAATCTGACAGATGCCAGGATCGTACTTAGCCACAGGGGGTAATCCCGTATATTAATAAAAATAAAAAGTAAACAATATTGTTTATTCAATTTATAAATATGGAAAAATTTGAAATTGACGACAAAATGATTCATTTTTTGTCGTCAATTTCAAATTTTTCCATATTTATAAATTGAATAAACAATATTGTTGTATCTTCTTCTCAAGAGGCTGTCTGCGCGTCGAAAGTTGGCAATCATCACAGCGATTTTTAATTTCGAGACAGCGGCTCTAAATAAGTCGTTATTACATGAGTTACGTCTCCTTCCTATGAATCTTTTTCTCCTAATTTTTCCTTGCATAATGACCTGGAGTGTTAGATATTTATCTCCTCTCATCACATGACCCATACATCCCACTTTTCTCCTCTTAATTGTTAGTACTTCTCTTTCCTTATGCATACGTCACATTACCTCAACGTTTATTTTTCCATCTACGCATGAGATCTCTAGTACTCTTCGGTACATCCACATCTCGAATGCCTTCAGTCTCCTCACGTGAATTTTCTTCAGTGTCCACGCTTCCATCCCGTATTATAATACAGATAGCACGTAGCACCTCAGCAGTCGTATTTTTAACTTAAGGTTTAAGTTTCTACAGCAGAGAAGCCTTTGTATTCTTGTAAATGCGCTTCTGGCCTGTTTGATTCTGATTTGTATTTCTTGAGAGCTGTCATTGTTTTCATTAATAGTTGTATCTAGGAATTTGAATTCTCTTACTATTTCAATAGGCTGATTCTGTACATATATCTCACGAATATCCTGAGTTGTCTTTGTTATTATCATATATTTCTTGCTCTGTTGAGTGATGGTCCATATTCTTCTTCGCTTACTGCGGTCACCTAATTAAGAAGTATCTGTAGGTCTTCATGTGATTCGGCTAAAAGAACTGTATCATCAGCGTATCTCAGGTTATTTATGATTATGTCATTAATTCTAATGTCTACGTTTCGTTAATCCATTGCCTTACTTAATATGTCTTCCGAGTATACATATTAAATAATACTGGTTTATGTATACACACTTGTCGAACAACTCTTTGCACTTCTATTTCTTCTGATGTTATATCTTCTATTCTCACTACAGCTTTTTTACCATAGTATAAGTAACACAAAAAAGACTGTTTTCAAAAATTTATTAGGTAACTTACAAATTAATTACATAAATAAAATAAAATTCTATTTTGTACGTTTGTATGTACAAAACTAAACTTTTAGCAGATAAAATTATAGACAAGTACTGCCAGTGGGGATGTTTCCATAAAGATATTTCCTTAGACAACTCCGTGGTCAAATATTTTGGTCATAACTTAGCTAAACAGTTAATTAGAGAGAAGCCAGTCAGATGTGAATATAAGAATTGGATGATAACTGTTTATACAGATACTCCTTCAACCTTAAATGCTAAATATTTTAAAAGTTTCCGTTGTACCTTTTCAATCTGTTGCATATAACATTTACAAATGGGATACCAAATTAAACTACAATATTCTAGTTTTGTTCGCACTAGCGATATATGCAGCAGTTTAATCGGTCTTATATCGCTAAAATTTCTACAGTTTCTGATGATAAAACCGTACATTTTCATAGCATCGGATACTTTCTGCTCAATATGGTTGTTAAAGGTTAATTTTGAATCAAATATAACTCCTCAATCTTTAATGCTATTACATTTTTCAATATCTGACCCCTGAATTACATAATTAAAATCAACATTTTTTTCCTTTCTAGAATAACTTACTACTTTACACTTATTGACATTAAGAAAAATTTTGTTTTTTATACACCACGTATGTATATAATTTAGATCATTCTGTAAATCTATACAGTTAGCAACTGTTTTAATTTCACAATATATTTTAAGATCATCCGCAAAACATAATTTTCTGTTATTGATACCTAAAAATAAATCATTGATATATAATAGGAACAACAATGGACCTAAATTTGATCCCTGTGGAACACCGGATGTAGTGAAGATTAATTCTGATATGACACCATTATAGGATACAAATTGGTTCCTACCTATTAAATAGCTTTCAAGTAACTTTAAGATATTTCCAGCAAATCCCAAATTTGATCATTTAAAGAGAAGGTATTTGTGATCAACCTTACCAAAGACTTTAGAAAAATCAGTATATATCACATCTACTTGACCTTGTACATCCAAAACATCTGAAATATATTGAGTTATTACAGCTAAGTTTGATACAGTAGAGCGTTTATCTATAAAGCCATGTTGATAAGGTGATATCCATCCCCTAACAGAAGGATAAATACGATTATATAAAGTTACTTCGAAAACCTTTGAAAAATTGGATAACAAAGATACCGGTCTGTAATTGGATACATCAGATTTCGTTCCGTTTTTGAATACAGGGCATATATTTGCATTTTTCCACAATTTGGGATAGGTTCCAGTTTTTAATGATAAGACCGGATAACAATCTTTCACTAAAAATGCTGGAATATTATACGGTCCGGACGTCATTTTATTTTTAATTCTTTTAAACGCTAAAATTTCTAAAATTTCGTTTTCTTGAAATTCGTTAAAATTAATAGTGAGTAAGTAGATATCCCTACATTCTTGATTATCAAATACATTGTTGTCGACAGGTAAATAAACTTTTTCAAAAAACATCTTAAAAGCATGGATTATATCGCGAGGATTATTAAATGTATCACCGTTATAACACATTTCACCTGGGATTCTAGTAGTTTTATTCTTTGCATGAACATATGCCCAGAAATTATTAGATTCGTTAGAAATACTATTCTGAATTTTTTCAAGATAAAGGTTATATTCAGTTTTAATCATTTGTTTAATTATTTTTCGCAACCTTTTAAATTCATGCATATAAAGTATATTACCTGTTTTCTTATAATTTGTGATATTTTTTGATTTCGACTTTATCATTCTAATTATTTCCGCATTATACCATGTAGGATATTGATGTTTATAATTTCTGTATATTGGTACACACATATCAAATAATTCATATATCTTAGCATAAAATAATTCCAGGACTATATTTACATCATCAGACGTATCTAAAAAATTAAATGTTAGAATAAGTGAACATCAATCGTATATTAAAAGTAGAGAATTTGATAGATCTCAAATATGTAAACACGCATGGGATAATGAACATAGGGTTCAATGGAATAATTCAAATGTAGTCCTAAAAGAAACGGATGGTAAAAAAAGAAAAATCAAAGAAGCGGTTCTAATTATGCTAAATAAGGAAAATTGTGTCGCAAATTCCTCGGCAGAATGTAGTAGGATCTGGTTACCAATATTGAAAGAGGAAGTTATTAATAAGAAAATACCAGTATTAGCAAGTCAGTAACATATAGAGGATACATCATGTATGTTTTTTAAATAACGTAACATATAAAATCAGAATTTTGATGTTTATACAAATACTTACAATATCGGGATAGTATTATGAGGTTTTTTTCCTGGTTTTTTCCCTCATAATTTACTATGGAATCACTAACAGGAGAATTTTACTGTCATCATGTCATGTGTTTGTCTTTTTAAAGACGAATTACATGCTATGATTTTTTTCTGACGGATATTCTCAAGTTAAAGTTGATTTCACGTAATCGAATGAACTATCTTATAAGTAAAGTCGTCCCAGGAGCGCAACTCAACAATATTGGCAATATCATTTTAAAGTCGTCTACTTTAAAATGCATAATGTATGTCTGAATTGTCAATATAAATGAGTCAGATAAAATTAAATTATTAGAAGAATTTTTCACTATGTAACAAAAAACAAAATGTGTTTAATTTACTGTTTGTATTTTGAGAACGATTTCCGAAGTGGAAATTGAAACGTCAATAAACGTATTTTTATCTTTAATTGTGGCTTATTCCCAGTTAAATAGTAATTAATTTACAATGCCACAAGAAAATAGCTTCAGAACAATATTATTTTATAAGTTATATTTTATATGTTTGTTATTAATGTTGAGTGTCATAGCTTTATACAAATAATCTCAACGACTATGTCTTGAAAAAGGAAATAAACAATTCCGAAAGCTAGACCAAAAGTCAAAAGAGTGTTTCTGTAACATCCCGGCCAAACTTCTGACTGCAGCCCCAATAAACTTTGTTGTTTATATATATATATATATATATATATATATATATATATATATATATATATATATATATTATTGTTTTGTTTCTACTTCTTTCTTTATGTATTTGTTTATAAGAAAATATATTTATTTTGAATTAATAAGTAATGAAACAAAAATTTTTTTGGGCTAGCTCAAATTGGTATATAATCTCAGGGTTTTACGTCATTCAATTACAGAAATACGAAACCCATACTTAGAGGAAGCTCATGGATAAATAAAATTCAAAAATACAGTATATCCGTATATTAAAAAAATGTTTCTACCAAAGAAATAAAGAAATTTTAATTACAGCATAAATTGCAGAAAACAAACGAGTAATTAAATATAAAAAGGCATATAAAAGAATACCGCAAATTATTTGACAATAGAAAGTTACCCAGTAAGATCCAATAATGAATTATGATTGCACGAAATGATTTAAAAATATTACGAAATTGTTAGATAGAAATATAGAGGTATATCTGAATACCTCGAAACAATTTTTATTTACGATGTCGGATACTATTATGTGAGTACTTACAACTGCTATCACTTATCAATGAATTTAATTTTAACTTTTCAAAAAATATTACTTTGTACTTGTTACTTTTACGGATACCTACAAGGCTTTTGGTTAACGAAGACCAACACTTTTTATTTTATATATATATATATATATATATATATATATATATATATATATATATATATATATATATATATATATATATATATATATATATATATATATATACAAACTGCTCCTTTCAGCTATCGGGAATCAACTCTCTCCACTGTCTCTACACTCACTGTCGTTTTATTTCATTCCAAAAACTCTATTGGCTTAACACCTTCTTCCATCAATAACTTTCCTTCCTTTTCATTGGTCAAAACAAATATGCCTCTTTTTTCATTTCAACCATAGTGCTGCTCTTTCCTTAAAATGATTCCTTATCATATCCTTAGCCCCTTCAAAATCTTCATACCCTTATTTTTTATTTTTAAGCATCCTAATAAACGGAACTGGGTACTGTTTCTTTATACCCCCGCCAAATTGGACCTTATTTTCTGCTTCACTGTGTATATTCACTTGTCTTCTTTCTCCAGTATTATGTTGTTTTTACTTCCAATAGTTTCTTATCTATTTTTTTCAATCTATCCTCTATTTCCTCGTCTCTATCTTCTACATGTTTCTCCAAATTCTGTAGTTTCTTGGTATGTTTTTCTAAATTTTGGCCAACTTCCTTTGTTTTCTACTCTACTTCATATTTCACCTGTTGTAAATACATTTGTACCTCATATTTATGCCTTTCTAGTCTCTGTTTCATGTGTTTAAAACCTAGATCTTGTCGTTTACTATTTTCGTCTACACGCTTTCCTATTCTTTCCGCTTGTCTTTGACTATTATCATTTATTTTATTAATTTCTTCTGTCTGTCTTCTACTGTTCGCTTCTTGTATTTGTAGCATTTATAATACCCTGTCCATTGTTAAAATGTCTGTGCTACACTCCCTGATAGTTGTTTCTGTAATACTATTTTCTTCATCTACATTTTCTATTTCTTCCTCGCTATAACATTATTCTGTCTCCTTTTGATTTTTGCTGTATCTTGTCTCCATTATTTTTTCTTTTTCTGGACTGAACAATGTGACAGTAAATATATATATATATATATATATATATATATATATATATATATATATATATATATATATATATATATATATATATTGTTATGATTGTTTATTTTGAGTTCAAACTTAGTTTATTGAGCCAATAAAAAAGAATTATAACTTATTTGTTATCAAAAGTAAAATAATCCTTATATTACCTGTGTTCGATGGATTCAAAAGATTTTCTAGTTGTCTTTTATCGGGATAGAGAAGAAAAGGATAAGAATACAAATATATTATATTACAAAGATTTACGTTTCTTTATTTTATATGAACGAATAAAACAATTATTAAATTCTGTCGTTATCTTATCAATCAGCATACAAGAAAATAAATCTAATTATTATGATAATAAGATTATAAAGCTACATACATTTAACAATCAAAAGACTGATATTTTTTGTACACACTTATGACAAGTCGAAAGAAAATGCAAAAAAGTATTTTTGAAGTGTGTATATTTTAGGCAATTCCTAGCTGAGCGCTTTCGGCTTTACAAAGCCATCATCAGAGCTATGCTACAATAAAATGTTCTAATAAGTACTAATTGGTAAAGATTGTAATTTTTAACTTACGTCAATTTTTAAATACCACTACAAAGGAGAGATCTCATTTCCTTAAGTTTCACAATTATGATTTTGTAGGAGTTGGAATTTTTTAAAACATATAAAAAACATATAAAAGGTCGACACTGGACGTCACAAACACGTTAAAAAATTGAAAAATTTTTTTGTCATGGTACGGGTTTAAGACCCGACCATCTATTGATGTGAGGATGTGGACTGAATAGAACTAGTGAAATCAAATGTCGGTCCTTTTAAACGATTTTTCAAAAGTGACAGGTGACAAATGTCATATATAGGAAATAGAGATTGTTTTTTAATTCTTACAAAATTATTTAGTAGTTTGGAATTACTACTAGTCATCAAAGACTTTCTAAAAATTAAGTTTTTAAAATTAAATTTTATGTGTTCGTCACATCATACAGAATGACATTAATTTGTAAATTCACTCAAGTCATTGCTCAAGGTCAATGTATGTTCAATCTGACAGCTATCCTTAAGGAACAAGGGCTCAAATTGTTCAACAACACTATAAAGAAGAAACCTGGTATTAATGTTATGTTATCTGATACTTAAGTGTATTAAGAATTGTATGTCTTGATGGAAAATTGTAAGAACTTTGCATAAAAAAAAAAAATTTTTAAGAATGTATTTTCATGTTTCAATTAAGAACAACTGTCAAATGAATTACAAAATGTTGTAAATTTTAATAAAGTTTAAAATTTGTTTAAAAAATAAAAGTATGAAAAATATATAACAAGATTGCATGAGGTCACCCTTCTTCCTCTAAAGTCTCCCATAATAATTTAAAAAGAGGTTTATAGTTGCAATTGAGGTTGATTTGTGTGTTTAAGCAACAATCAGGGTTTATTTTCATTTCTTTGGATATCTCTAGATCTTCCAAGAGATTCATGAGTCTAAAGTTTTTATTAGGAATGTTGTGTAAAATTTTACTGTTTTCAGAAGGAGAAAAAGAATGATTATTAAATTTAATGTGATATCCAAAGTTTGATTTTTCTGGGTTATTGAGGTGTTCTTTGATTCTTTGATTCAGAGTTCTCATTGTTCTACCTACATAAGTCATATTACAATCACCACAGGACAGCTTGTAAATACCACTTCTGTTTAGTTTGTCAACTTTGTCTTTGGTCTTGCTGAAGATGGACTTGATGTTATATTTGGTTTTAAAGGAGATGTTTAAGTCATTAATTTTATTAACAAGTACTCTTGAAATTTTTTCTGAAATTGGTCCTAAGTAAGTTAAGGATCTATATATGGAAGTAGTGTTGGATTTGTTATCAACATTAAAAGCTTGGTTTAGTCTCTTTTTGAGTATAGATTTTCTAATGACTTTATCAACAGTAGTAGAAGGAAAACCATTGTTGTTTGCTATCTGTTTAATGATGGAGATTTCTTTATTGTAATTTTCTTGAGACATAGGGATATTAAGAAGTCTGTGGACATAACATTGAATAGCTGCCATCTTGTGTTGAAAAGGATGATTTGATGATGTTGGTATCATATGGTCAGTTTGAGTAGGTTTTCTGAATATTGAAAATTCTAGTGTAGGCAAAGAAGAAAAGGAGGAAGTATTCTTTTTGATAGTTAGGTCTAAAAAGTTGATAATGTTGTTGCTTTCTACTTCTAAGGTAAAATTAATTGCAGGATGTAGATTATTAATTATTGACAAAATATTGTGAGGTTCTGAAGGTGGGCCTTCTATAAAGGCTAAAATGTCATCCACATATCTGTACCATAGGATTATTTGTGGTTGAGAATGAACAAAGTTAGTTTCGAGAGAGTCTAGAAAAAGATCTGCAAGTAGAGGAGATAAAGGATTTCCCATTGCTAAACCCTCTGGTTGTCTATAAATTTTATCGTTAAAGATAAAGAAATCTTGGGAAAGGCAAAATTGGAGTAGAGAAGTAATTTGTGAACACTTATTTTGGTCAATGTTTTTTCTTTGTAGAAGGTTATTGATGATTGGAATGGTGTCTAATCTGGGAACATTGGTGAACAGATTTGTTACATCGAAGGAGACCATAGTGAAGTTATTCGGAAGAGTATGTGAAGAAATTTTGGAGATTAAATCTAAAGTGTTGGCAATAGTATATTTGGGAGTGTAATTAAGTAGATCTAGTAGAAGAGTGTTGATAAATTTTGCTAGTGAAGCTAGTGGGGTATTGACAAAACTAACTACAGGTCTTATTGGAACATTAGCTTTATGAATTTTAGGGAGACCATAAAGTCTTGGTATTAAAGGATTGCTAGAAATGAAAGTTTTGGGGTTAGTTCCAAGTTCTTGAAACAAATTAGTTGCATTAGAAATGTTTGATTTTAGATCATTTATAAGTTTATTCATTGGGTTCTTGTTAAGTGGAATAAATGAGTTGTTGGATAGAAAAGATTCTACTTTGTTAACATAATCACTATTGTACATGATTAGAAGACAGTTTCCTTTGTCAGCTTTTGTTATTATAAGTTTATGAGTTTTAATTTTATTAGAAATAGATTTAACCAGTTTAAATTGTGTATGAAAAGTTGACATAACCTTATTGTTAGAATAGTATTTTTGATAAGACTGATTTAGTGCAAAAAGACAAGACATTTTTAAGTTGGTTTTTACAGTGTTTGTGATGTTTAAACTATCTATGATGCTATCAATCTCTACACAGAGTAACTCAATATTATTTAAATCAGGTTTAGTTTTTATACAAAATTTGAGACCCTTACTCAAAAAATCAAGTTCTGGTTTTGTAAAATTGCAATTTGACAAGTTTTTAACCCTTTCATGAAATATATGATAAGAAGAGGATTGTTGACTCACCTGATTCCTGTTGTTATTATTATTTTTATTAAAAGGATGTTGTTGATTATTACCTGATCGATCAGATTTTAATTTGTTTAGTTTTTTATTAAGTCTTTCATATTTAAGGTGTTTACTCAATGCTAAATCATCTTGATGTTCTTGAAGAGCTTGTTGAAAGTCTGAAAAAGAAGAGGTTACCCCTGCAATCCTATTATATAATATTTTAAGTTCGATGTTGATATTGTTGATCTTGGCATAATGTAGACAAATTTCTTTTCTAAGGAGTTTTCTTTCCAAATCTGTTTTAAACTTTGTTGGTATGTTCTTGGATGTTTTACATACAGCAAACTTAGGTGTTAAATGTTGCTTAAGGCATTGATGGATGAACCAGATGTCAATATGTATAAGTTCTCTCTTTGTAGACAGTCTAAGGTACTTATGGATATCCACTACCATACTGTAGATTAACAATCAAAAGACTGATATTTTTTGTACACACTTATGACAAGTCGAAAGAAAATGCAAAAAAGTATTTTTGAAGTGTGTATATTTTAGGCAATTCCTAGCTGAGCGCTTTCGGCTTTACAAAGCCATCATCAGAGCTATGCTACAATAAAATGTTCTAATAAGTACTAATTGGTAAAGATTGTAATTTTTAACTTACGTCAATTTTTAAATACCACTACAAAGGAGAGATCTCATTTCCTTAAGTTTCACAATTATGATTTTGTAGGAGTTGGAATTTTTTAAAACATATAAAAAACATATAAAAGGTCGACACTGGACGTCACAAACACGTTAAAAAATTGAAAAATTTTTTTGTCATGGTACGGGTTTAAGACCCGACCATCTATTGATGTGAGGATGTGGACTGAATAGAACTAGTGAAATCAAATGTCGGTCCTTTTAAACGATTTTTCAAAAGTGACAGGTGACAAATGTCATATATAGGAAATAGAGATTGTTTTTTAATTCTTACAAAATTATTTAGTAGTTTGGAATTACTACTAGTCATCAAAGACTTTCTAAAAATTAAGTTTTTAAAATTAAATTTTATGTGTTCGTCACATCATACAGAATGACATTAATTTAATAAAATTTAATTTAATAAAATTAATGTCATTCTGTATGATGTGACGAACACATAAAATTTAATTTTAAAAACTTAATTTTTAGAAAGTCTTTGATGACTAGTAGTAATTCCAAACTACTAAATAATTTTGTAAGAATTAAAAAACAATCTCTATTTCCTATATATGACATTTGTCACCTGTCACTTTTGAAAAATCGTTTAAAAGGACCGACATTTGATTTCACTAGTTCTATTCAGTCCACATCCTCACATCAATAGATGGTCGGGTCTTAAACCCGTACCATGACAAAAAAATTTTTCAATTTTTTAACGTGTTTGTGACGTCCAGTGTCGACCTTTTATATGTTTTTTATATGTTTTAAAAAATTCCAACTCCTACAAAATCATAATTGTGAAACTTAAGGAAATGAGATCTCTCCTTTGTAGTGGTATTTAAAAATTGACGTAAGTTAAAAATTACAATCTTTACCAATTAGTACTTATTAGAACATTTTATTGTAGCATAGCTCTGATGATGGCTTTGTAAAGCCGAAAGCGCTCAGCTAGGAATTGCCTAAAATATACACACTTCAAAAATACTTTTTTGCATTTTCTTTCGACTTGTCATAAGTGTGTACAAAAAATATCAGTCTTTTGATTGTTAATCTACAGTATGGTAGTGGATATCCATAAGTACCTTAGACTGTCTACAAAGAGAGAACTTATACATATTGACATCTGGTTCATCCATCAATGCCTTAAGCAACATTTAACACCTAAGTTTGCTGTATGTAAAACATCCAAGAACATACCAACAAAGTTTAAAACAGATTTGGAAAGAAAACTCCTTAGAAAAGAAATTTGTCTACATTATGCCAAGATCAACAATATCAACATCGAACTTAAAATATTATATAATAGGATTGCAGGGGTAACCTCTTCTTTTTCAGACTTTCAACAAGCTCTTCAAGAACATCAAGATGATTTAGCATTGAGTAAACACCTTAAATATGAAAGACTTAATAAAAAACTAAACAAATTAAAATCTGATCGATCAGGTAATAATCAACAACATCCTTTTAATAAAAATAATAATAACAACAGGAATCAGGTGAGTCAACAATCCTCTTCTTATCATATATTTCATGAAAGGGTTAAAAACTTGTCAAATTGCAATTTTACAAAACCAGAACTTGATTTTTTGAGTAAGGGTCTCAAATTTTGTATAAAAACTAAACCTGATTTAAATAATATTGAGTTACTCTGTGTAGAGATTGATAGCATCATAGATAGTTTAAACATCACAAACACTGTAAAAACCAACTTAAAAATGTCTTGTCTTTTTGCACTAAATCAGTCTTATCAAAAATACTATTCTAACAATAAGGTTATGTCAACTTTTCATACACAATTTAAACTGGTTAAATCTATTTCTAATAAAATTAAAACTCATAAACTTATAATAACAAAAGCTGACAAAGGAAACTGTCTTCTAATCATGTACAATAGTGATTATGTTAACAAAGTAGAATCTTTTCTATCCAACAACTCATTTATTCCACTTAACAAGAACCTAATGAATAAACTTATAAATGATCTAAAATCAAACATTTCTAATGCAACTAATTTGTTTCAAGAACTTGGAACTAACCCCAAAACTTTCATTTCTAGCAATCCTTTAATACCAAGACTTTATGGTCTCCCTAAAATTCATAAAGCTAATGTTCCAATAAGACCTGTAGTTAGTTTTGTCAATACCCCACTAGCTTCACTAGCAAAATTTATCAACACTCTTCTACTAGATCTACTTAATTACACTCCCAAATATACTATTGCCAACACTTTAGATTTAATCTCCAAAATTTCTTCACATACTCTTCCGAATAACTTCACTATGGTCTCCTTCGATGTAACAAATCTGTTCACCAATGTTCCCAGATTAGACACCATTCCAATCATCAATAACCTTCTACAAAGAAAAAACATTGACCAAAATAAGTGTTCACAAATTACTTCTCTACTCCAATTTTGCCTTTCCCAAGATTTCTTTATCTTTAACGATAAAATTTATAGACAACCAGAGGGTTTAGCAATGGGAAATCCTTTATCTCCTCTACTTGCAGATCTTTTTCTAGACTCTCTCGAAACTAACTTTGTTCATTCTCAACCACAAATAATCCTATGGTACAGATATGTGGATGACATTTTAGCCTTTATAGAAGGCCCACCTTCAGAACCTCACAATATTTTGTCAATAATTAATAATCTACATCCTGCAATTAATTTTACCTTAGAAGTAGAAAGCAACAACATTATCAACTTTTTAGACCTAACTATCAAAAAGAATACTTCCTCCTTTTCTTCTTTGCCTACACTAGAATTTTCAATATTCAGAAAACCTACTCAAACTGACCATATGATACCAACATCATCAAATCATCCTTTTCAACACAAGATGGCAGCTATTCAATGTTATGTCCACAGACTTCTTAATATCCCTATGTCTCAAGAAAATTACAATAAAGAAATCTCCATCATTAAACAGATAGCAAACAACAATGGTTTTCCTTCTACTACTGTTGATAAAGTCATTAGAAAATCTATACTCAAAAAGAGACTAAACCAAGCTTTTAATGTTGATAACAAATCCAACACTACTTCCATATATAGATCCTTAACTTACTTAGGACCAATTTCAGAAAAAATTTCAAGAGTACTTGTTAATAAAATTAATGACTTAAACATCTCCTTTAAAACCAAATATAACATCAAGTCCATCTTCAGCAAGACCAAAGACAAAGTTGACAAACTAAACAGAAGTGGTATTTACAAGCTGTCCTGTGGTGATTGTAATATGACTTATGTAGGTAGAACAATGAGAACTCTGAATCAAAGAATCAAAGAACACCTCAATAACCCAGAAAAATCAAACTTTGGATATCACATTAAATTTAATAATCATTCTTTTTCTCCTTCTGAAAACAGTAAAATTTTACACAACATTCCTAATAAAAACTTTAGACTCATGAATCTCTTGGAAGATCTAGAGATATCCAAAGAAATGAAAATAAACCCTGATTGTTGCTTAAACACACAAATCAACCTCAATTGCAACTATAAACCTCTTTTTAAATTATTATGGGAGACTTTAGAGGAAGAAGGGTGACCTCATGCAATCTTGTTATATATTTTTCATACTTTTATTTTTTAAACAAATTTTAAACTTTATTAAAATTTACAACATTTTGTAATTCATTTGACAGTTGTTCTTAATTGAAACATGAAAATACATTCTTAAAAAATTTTTTTTTTTTTTTTATGCAAAGTTCTTACAATTTTCCATCAAGACATACAATTCTTAATACACTTAAGTATCAGATAACATAACATTAATACCAGGTTTCTTCTTTATAGTGTTGTTGAACAATTTGAGCCCTTGTTCCTTAAGGATAGCTGTCAGATTGAACATACATTGACCTTGAGCAATGACTTGAGTGAATTTACAAATTAATGTCATTCTGTATGATGTGACGAACACATAAAATTTAATTTTAAAAACTTAATTTTTAGAAAGTCTTTGATGACTAGTAGTAATTCCAAACTACTAAATAATTTTGTAAGAATTAAAAAACAATCTCTATTTCCTATATATGACATTTGTCACCTGTCACTTTTGAAAAATCGTTTAAAAGGACCGACATTTGATTTCACTAGTTCTATTCAGTCCACATCCTCACATCAATAGATGGTCGGGTCTTAAACCCGTACCATGACAAAAAAATTTTTCAATTTTTTAACGTGTTTGTGACGTCCAGTGTCGACCTTTTATATGTTTTTTATATGTTTTAAAAAATTCCAACTCCTACAAAATCATAATTGTGAAACTTAAGGAAATGAGATCTCTCCTTTGTAGTGGTATTTAAAAATTGACGTAAGTTAAAAATTACAATCTTTACCAATTAGTACTTATTAGAACATTTTATTGTAGCATAGCTCTGATGATGGCTTTGTAAAGCCGAAAGCGCTCAGCTAGGAATTGCCTAAAATATACACACTTCAAAAATACTTTTTTGCATTTTCTTTCGACTTACATACATTTATATTACGTGAAAAACCAATTTTACTTAAAATTTTCTTTACTTGAAAAAAGAAACCACAAAACTTTAAACTTTTGATTAGCCTAACAAAACCTCAGTTTTTAAATTTTAATGATAATGACCATGATGTCGAAACGATCCTTCACAGATATAAAATTCAATTGTGCAAACACTTACAGTTTATTTTCTTCTTGAGTTGTATGTTGGAACATACCCAGAAAAGTCCAGTCTCCTCAAATATGTGATCTCCCCTCTTTGGCACCTTGGCTCCTTTACGTCTCTGCAAACCTCCTTCAGACTACACAAAAAACACCTGATTCACTTCTCCAAACTCCGCTACTTATTTTTGACATCAGGACCTCCTTTTGTCAACTTGCTGCCGTAAGAATACTTTCACATATACTTTATAAAATGCCCACGGTAGATACAAGGACCTCTTTTAATCCACTTGTTATCTCCTTCTTCAAACTATTCACTTCTTTTCGTTACGCCGGTATCCAAACTCACGAACCACACCCTATCTTGAGACAAACGACTGTTTCCTTTCGATGACCAAAATATGACTAACTTCTCCTCTCTCATGATCGACTCACCAAATTCCCATTTAAAAACGACCGTCCAATCAAAAAGCTTAAATTGTATTTACCATGATTTTGGAAAAGCCTAATCTCGGTTTCAGATAAAACTAAATAGCTTACTTTAAAATTGGTTTCTTTTCAATACATCATTTATACATATTTCAAAAGATTAAAATATGGTCATTTAATACTCGACTATACAAACAATGAAAAGATTAACTTACAGGTAGAATGTCTTCTAATTCTAAACAAAGGTTTTTTGATAATTTTGTTTGAAACGGAAAAAGGTCGTTTGCCAAACAAATTTTTATTCTTATCTACACTAAATCTTATCTTAAATTTGTTTATATTGATATCTTGAAATTTTATTTCGATGGATATTTTTATTTTTATTTTTCTTTGGTTGGGAAAGAAGAAACATCACCGTATATATATATATATATATATATATATATATATATATATATATATATATATATATATATATAGGGTGAGTCATGAGGAACTTTACATACTTCTACCATATGTAGAGTCCCTCAGGGAGCATATCATGTGTCCACTAAAAAATGTCAACTCCTCCTCTTTATTAATTAACAGGGTGATTTGTGTAATTGACTATTTATTTCATTTTACTGTAGTGTTTATACGGCTCATTTGATTTTTTTCATTTTTGCATGATACAATACACGACTATCAAGCATTCGACTGGTATTAGCTAAACTAAAAAATTCCAGGACTGGCTTTGGAAAAATTAACTTAGGGATTCGTATTAAATATTACACCCTGTATATATTTTTTTTTAAAACGCAATAAGTGATTTTCAAACTACATAAATAGCCAATGAAAACGACATATGCGACAATGTTGTCGCACTTTTATTAAATTTTTAGTGAACGATCAAATCTTACCAAAAATAGAACAACCATAATGAAGTATCAAATTATAAGGTATTAATTTAAACAAATGTTATAAATTTCAAACATTTTAATTAAAATGAGTTCCTACAACATAATCTAATACATAGATAATTAACATCGTTACTGTCACTTTGTATTATCTCTACGATAGAATCAATTGTTTTTCAATTTTAAATTTTTACTCATAGATCGTATTGGGGAATTATTTTCGATAAATAATAAATTAAATTGATTAAAAAGTCAAATCTCTTGTATATGTTAGTTTTTGTTGATTGTAAATGATTAAAATTTTATGTCAAATAATAATACATTGCATCAACTGTACTAAATAAAAAGAAATCTAAAAAAGTTTAAAATGAAGGTTGGCGTTGACCGTTTGACGTTCCTTGATATTTTATACCCATTATCATTATTGTCATTATCATTTGTTATTTATGTGTACAAGAATACATATTTCTTCTGTCATATCTACGTTAAGTACATTGTGTTAGTTTTGCTTGAGCTTTTGTTACTTTCGTTCAAAATGCCACATCAGATTTCGACCACAGAATATGCAGACATAATATTTGTTTACGGATTCTGTAATGGGAATGGTAGGGCTGCTAGTAGAGAATATCGCAGGAAATTTACTAATCGTCGAACTCCCAGTCATCCAACATTTGGGTCAGTTTTTAATTATTTGCGAGAAAATGGCACTTTTCCTAGTGGAACAACAGAGCGACATGTAGATGAAGCGCAGGAAGATGACATTATGGACGCCGTTACTATGAACCCTGCAATAAGCACTAGACAAGTAAGTCGAGAACTCAATGTTACTCAATCAAAAGTAAGTAGAGTCTTACAAAAAAATAATCTATACCCATATCACATTCAAATGGTTCAGCGACTACATGCCGGAGATGAGATCGATAGGTTGGAATTTTGTAGATGGATTAACAATAATCGACCAACGCTATACAGGACACTATTTACAGATGAACCCCAATTTACCAGAGACGGGATAAATAATTCACGCAATTCACATTCTGTGTCCTTTAATAGGGCAGGTCTATTTGAACTTTCTACAAAATATTTTGCCGAATTTGCTTGCCAACGCGAACGTTGTTATCCGAGGGATATATTTTCAGCATGATGGGCCACCCCCACACTTTTTACTGGCAGTGAGACAACATCTCAATAATGTTTATGGCAACAGGTGGATAGAACGTGCAGGTCCTATTTTGTGGCCTTCAAGATCCCCTGATTTCAATCCCGTTGATTACCATATTTGGGGACGATTGAAGCAACTAGTTTACGCAGTGAATATTAATAACCTACAACAACTATTTGATAGAATTATACATTGTTGTAATACTATTAGAAAAGATCCCCAGAGTATCCGTAATTCAATACGTCAATTAACAATTCGGCAACAAAAATGTGTACAGGCTGCAGGGTTCCATTTCGAAAATCTATTTTGAATTATTTTTATTTTGTTACCATTATTGTATCTTTTCAAGTTCTAATTTATGGGTTTATCATCATAACTATGTACATATTTTAGTTTTTTTTTTTTTAATTGTTCTTCGTTATTGTTAGTAGTTACTGTTTTTTGTTGTGCAGTGACTCAGTTTATCATTTCAAAATGTTTGAAATTTATAACATTTGTTTAAATTAATTAGCTTATAATTTGATACTTCATTATGGTTGTTCTATTTTTGGTAAGATTTGATCGTTCACTAAAAATTTAATAAAAGTGCGACAACATTGTCGCATATGTCGTTTTCATTGGCTGTCTATGTAGTTTGAAAATCAATTATTGCATTTAAAAATATATATATATATACAGGGTGTAATATTTAATACGAATCCCTAAATTAATTTTTCCAAAGCCAGTCCTGGAATTTTTTAGTTTAGCTAATACCAGTCGAATGCTTGATAGTAGTGTACTGTATCATGCAAAAATTAAAAAAATCAAATGAGCCGTATAAACACTACAGTAAAATGAAATAAATAGTCAATTACACAAATCACCCTGTTAATTAATAAAGAAGAGGAGTTGACATCTTTTTGTAGCCACATGATATGCTCCCTGAGGGACTCTACATATGGTAGAAGTATGTAAAGTTCCTCATGACTCACCCTGTATATAGCCATTACCATGTTTTGCACAATTGTTTTTCGAGACATGCCATTACTTTTTACTTTTATTATTCACTCGCATTATCCTTTTCCATTTGTTTTAAACGTTTTAACGGTTGGCATTCCTTTCCCCAGGTAGCTGTAGCTTCCTCCGTGGTTAGTGTTGGTTGTTGCCCTGGAAACCATCAGGGTCTTCTAACTCTAATGCCACAAATTGGTTGCATTGCTCCTGTAGTGATCCTTTCACAAGTTAATACGCTCCTTTTCTAACTTGGCTGCACCGTACTGAAGACGACCAATAGTCAGAAATACGTATATACGGTTGCCTTCCATCGATATACCATTTTTGGTTTTTTGTTGTGCGAGACATGCCATTACTTTTTTACTTTTATTATTCACTCGCATTATCCTTTTCCATTTTCTATATATATATATATATATATATATATATATATATATATATATATATATATATATATATATATATATATATATATATATGTATATATATTATAAAGAAATTATTTTATGGTGCAGAAAGTATCTGAAACAAATAGCAGAATTTCGAAGAGATGAAAAAAAAACATATACATATGAAATATGGTTAAATGAAGGACATAGCGTGACAAAAATTTGGCAGGATTTAATTGTGAAAAACAAATCACAAGCTTTCCTAACTGGATTGGCGACAGGTTTAAAAACCGCACGTGAAGATGTTTAAATTTGAATTTTTTTATTAGAAATTAGGGTGGAAAAAAAAGACATCAATAGACACAAAATTAGCGTGTGTATTGCCTTGCTAAAAAATGTTATATTACATTGCTTACAAAAAGAACAAATATGGAGGAGATATGTTTTCCGACAGTTGACATAAAAATGACAGGCACACTTTATTTGTTACAGTGTTACAGTGCCATACATAAAGGTTAAAATATTAAATTGAACATAACTTCCCCCCTTTGAAGACAATCTTCAAAGTTAAACTAATTTATAAAACTAATACAATAATGTCAATGTCACTATAGTGTCTCATTTTCCAATGATAGTGGACACAAATGTCTAACAGAACGGGTCACTACACGAGTGGCGGTTTTCACTTCTGCTACTCTGGAGATGCCGTCCTTTCCAGGAATTAATTGGAGAATTCGCCCCATAGGCCATTTACATGGCGGCTGCTGATCATTTTTGATTAAAACTAATGTTCCAACCTTGACTGATGTGGGTGGATCCTTCCATTTGTATTGTACATGTAGTTGAGAAATATACTCCTGTTTAAATTTCGTCCAAAACTGCTGGTACATATGCTGAAGCTCTTGTGGTTTAGTTAATCGATTCAGTGGATTTTCTGACAGGTCAGGATCCGGAAGGGTAGTTATAGGTCGACCAATAAAAAAAATGGGAAAGAGTAATAGGTTCAATATCATTGGGATCATTAGATAAGGCATGTAGTGGGCGTGAGTTTAGGATACCCTCAATTTGAACAATTAGAGAATTGAAATCTTCATAAATAAATTGTTTATTTAACATAATGTGTTTTAGGTGATGCTTTGTACTTTTTACCGCAGGCTCCCAAAGACCCATAAAGTTAAGTGTGTAAGGAGGTATAAAATGCCACCTAATGTTTTTATGGGAAGAATAGTTGTTTATTTGAGTTTGATTAGCATACAAAAATTGACCTAATTCTTTAACTCATTTCTAGCCCCTATGAAAGTACTTCCATTATCAGAATAAATATCGGATGGTACTCCTCTACGTGAAATAAATCTCCTAAGACAAGATAGAAAACTATCTGTTGTTAAATAAGATACTAGCTCTAAATGAACAGCTTTTGTGCAAAAGCAGACAAAAACACAGATATAACATTTTAATAGTTTACATCCTCTACCATTTTTGTCTTCCATTGAGAATGGTCCAGCTTAATCAATACCAGTATACTGAAAGGGTAGAGATGGCATTACTCTATTGTCAGGTTAACTTGACATTGGATAAGAGGCAAATTATGGATAAGAGGATGGGTTAAATTTAAAACATGTCATGCAATTGTTACAAATTTTTCTAGCTAAATTTCGTCCTCCAACAGGCCAATTAAATTGTCTTATAGCTGAAAGTAATAAGTTAGACCCTGGATGCAGTAATACTGAGTGTTTATGTTCAAAGATAAGTTTTGTTAATGGATGTTTTGACGACAACGGAACAGGATATTTTTTATTAGATTCTAAGGATGTAAATCGTAATCTTCCACCAACTCTTATTAAATTGTCTTTATCTAGAAATTGAGCAAAACTGCTAAACTTGTGTTTAGAAGGTAAATAGGTGTGTAATTTTATCAAAGAAAATTCTTCATGGAATGAATCTGATTGTGCCAATTTTAATAGTAGCATAAGAGCACAATTTAATTCCGAAACTGTTAAACTTCCAAATACTCGCTGCTCTGGAGCTTTGCGGCTATTTGAAATGAAGCGAAGAATATAGCTCGTTACTCGATGCAATTTATTAAAAGTTGAAAATCGTAGAAATAAAGCAGATGGCTCTTTAATTTTAGTTGTGAATAGCAGATGCTTTTTTTAAATCTGGAATTACTAGATTACATTCATTAATAGTAGATAATTGATTAAATGGTTTATGTAAAAATTCTGGACCATAAAACCATAATTTTGAATTTGCAAGATTTTCTGGTAAGACTCCCCGAGAAGCTAAATCTGCAGAGTTCTCCTTGGTGTTAACATAAAACCAGCCATATGGTTCAGTAATTTTCTGAATTTTGGAAACTCTATTAGCAACAAAGGTTTGCAATTGATTTGACTCTTTTTTCAGCCAACAAAGTACAATTTGAGAATCAGACCAAAAATATATTGGAATTGCTTTAAAAAGAGCCTTTAAGGAGTTGATCTACTAGCTGAGCCCCTAATAATGAAGCTAGTAGTTCTAAACGTGGGATAGTGATTGATTTTAAGGGTGCTACCTTTGCTTTGGAGCACGGTAAATGTGCTTGATATATACCTTTGGCATCTACACTTCTTATGTAAATGCAACTTGCATAAGCTTTTAGTGATGCATCACAAAAACAATGCAGATCCAATAATTTATGGGTTCTTCCAACTGCTAATCTTGGAATTTTTAATTGATTTAACGTAGGCAATTGGTTGTAGAATTGAAACCATTTGATAAATATAGTTTCTGGAACTGGTTCATCCCAAGGTAATTTAAGTGACTATAATAATAATAAGGGCTGTATAATTATTTTTGAAATGATTATCACTGGACTTAAAATTCCTAAAGGATCATAGATTTGAGATATGGTAGATAAAATTTGCCTTTTTGTAATATGATTTTCATGCTTGATGGAACATATTTTATACCTTAAAATATCTTGCTTACTAGACCATTGAATACCTAGCGTTTTAAAACTTTCTGATTCTCCTATATTTAAAATTTCATTGGGAATGTCAGATGTACCAATATTGTTTAATACACGGGCATCATTGGAAACCCATTTTCTTAATATAAAATGAGCAGATTTTAAGATGAGTGAAATGTCTCTACATCTATCGTGGAGTTCAATAATATCATCAGACCCTGTTAAAAGATCATCCACATAAAAATCAGAAAGAATAGATTTAGAAACAATAGGAAATGATTCTTGATGTTCAATGGCTAATTGGTTTATACACCTTATTGCTAAATATGGGGATAAAGTAGCACCATATGTAACAGTATTTAATCGATACGTGGAAAATTGTTCATTTGGATTATTTCTCCAAATTATTTGTTGTAAGGGTTTGTGATCTTCATGCATCAAAATTTGCCTAAACATTTTAGATATATCTGCTGAAACTACATATTTATATAGCCTGAAGCGAATTAAGATATCAAAAATATTATTTTGGTCCTTAGGACCAACATATTGGAGATCATTAAGACAATATCCAGACTTGCTTGGACATGAGAAATCAAACACAACACGAAGTTGTGTAGTAATACTGTCTTTTAAGACTCCATGGTGTGGTGCATAGTAATTTAAAATCTTTTGTGTATCTAAGATCTTTGTCATATGACCTAATTGTATGTATGTATTCATTAATGAATTCCTTATAAAGACTATAACATTTGGGCTTTGAACTGAACATCCCTTCTAATGATAGAAATCGTTGAATAGCCATTTCTCTAGCAAAAATCAATAAAAAAGGACTCCTATATCATAAAAGACACCAAGTTTTTACATTTGCGAATGGTGTAGTGTTGCTGGCAAGAGGAAAAAAAGAACTACAGGAGATAGTACAGAGAATAGTAAAAGCAGTGAAGAAAATGGGACTTTACATAAATGAAACTAAAACAAAATATATGCAGTGGACAGATGATCAGTTCAGGGATGGACAAAAGTTTAAAGTAGAAGTAGAAGAAGGATCATCATACGAATTTGAAATGGTAGAAAGATTTACATAACTAGGTGCAATAATATCACGTAAACCTAACATTAAAGAAGAAATACAAGCTATAATAATGGCAGGCAATAGAAGTGTACATGCTCTTAGTGGAATGTTGACAAGCAAGTTTTTATCAAGAAAGGCAAAAATACAGTTATATAAAACAACTATACAACCAATAGTAACATACTGCAGTGAGACATGGACAATGACAAAAAATGAACAAAATTTACTGGACAGGAATCATAAAAGCACAGACACTAAGATGGCGAGGTCACCTAGAAAGGATGCCGAACTCGAAGACTTCAATAAGGGTACCAAACTACATTATAGCTTCAAAAAAGAGAAAAGGAAGGGCATAAAATAGATGAAATCAAGAGGTAGAAAAAGATATGGAAAAAATTTGACTAGAAGGCCAGAAAAGAAAAGTGAATAACAAGAGAATGGAGAAAATCACATATCGAGCCAGAGAAGATCTCAGTACACAAAGAAAAGCGAAAATGAAGAAAGAACAAACTTTTCAATCCATGGGCCTCTATTATTTAGGCCTTTAGTGCTATTGTATGCATGTATATATTTATATATATATATATATATATATATATATATATATATATATATATATATATATATATATAATATATATATATATATATATATATATATAATATATATATATATATATATATATATATATATAGTAATTGTAAAGACTACGACCGTCAATTAATATAAATAAATTATTCAACTAGTGAATTCAGAGGTTATTCGGTCATTAAGGTTGGCAAATAAAAAACAGAAGTCAACTACTTCATAAGTTTATAGAAAACGTTTCGCTTTATACTTCTAAAGCTTCATCAGTTCTCTAAAATACAAAGATGACATAGAGTTTATAAGAAATACAGATATAATAATTTATTACTTACAACTCAATATGTAGTATTAAAGATGTTAATAATGATGTACGTAAGTTTACTCATTAATATAGAACTAACTTAAAAAAAAAACAGAAACAAAGAACACAAAAACTTTGCAAAAAATAATCTCATTCGCAGAAACGAAGATTTAACAAAATTTTAAAACGTACACTTGGCTTCATTTAGAGATCGTTCTCCAATGAAGACAAACAAACACTGATTTATTGCAATCTCTGCAAACGACGTGACGCGGTACCGAAAGTTTTTAAGGGCCATATGTGCAACTAATTCCAAGGTTTGAGACAATTATGAACTTCTACGGGGGTCATTGAAGGATTACTTGGACGGGTGGATTTGTATGACGATTTGTATGGGACGATTGTGTAAATTTTGAACGGAAAATAAGGCTATTTTTAATGATGAATGTATTATTTATTTCGTAAGATGAGAGAGTGGTAAACCTGGCTCAAATTGTCGATGTCGGTTCTTTTGTTTATTGCAGAAGGGTTTTTTAAGATCTCACACATTTCAATAAAGGAGCGTTTTTGATGGTTATTTTGTTTCGCCAGTATTTTAGTGTTTGAGAAGTCAATGTGATGTTTGGTGGAAATGGCGTGTTGTGCAAGGGCACAAGAGGGTTTGGAAAGTCTAATGTCGCTTTTATGTGAAGTTATACGCCCTAGAAGTGACCGACTGGTCTGGCCAATGTAACAGGAATTGCATTCAGAACAGGGAATCTGATAGACAACATTAGTGTGCTCTAACGAGCTTAGCGGAGTTTTGGACTTGGAGAATAACTTTCCAATGGTTTTAGCGTTTTTTAAGGATATTTTGACGGGTAAGTTTTTGAATAGTTTAGTAAGCTTGTTCGTAATTTGTGGGAAATAGGGAAGAAGAGCATATTTTGTGACTGGTTTTGGTGTTAACAGGGAATTGTCCGTCTGTATGTTGTTGGATATGGAGGCTAATATTGCACCGTTGGTTGCTTCAGAAATAGAATGTCCATAGCTTTTAGAGAAAAGATATCTGTTGATGATGGATATGGGGTAGGAGTTATCAATGAGAATGGATTTGAGTAAATCCAAAGATTCCCTCTTGTACCGCGTATGGGTCAACGTATGTACTCTAAAGCTAAGAGCTTGTACAAGGTTATGTTTGTATCTCATTGGGTGTGTAGAGTGGTAATTTAGGAACCGGTTACTAGCCATTTCTTTCCTGTACCATGTAGTGCCCAATGTGTTACTATGCGTGCGTATGATTCGCATGTCCAAAAACGGTATACTGTTATCAACCTCCAATTCACATGTAAATTGAAGATGAGGATCAACGCTATTGAAGACTGATAAGGTGCTTAAAATCTTATCAGGTGGTGTTGCTAGGATCAAGTCGTCGACATAACGCTTTACAAAGGGAACCTGGAAATCTAACTTACTGATACTCTCATTGATAAGTTCGTCGAGTACGAAATTAACTAGAATGGGGAGATGGATATATATATATATATATATATATATATATATATATATTATATATATATATATATATATATATAGTCTGAAAAAGCGATGAACGCTTGTAATCAACGCTGATCAAATAGAATACAATACTCCAATATTTGGGTGTGCAGCGGAAGATGGGACAAAGAAGTACTCTTTTTAGTTAACCAAGCTTTCGCAAATCTTTATTTGCATCATCAGGGTGCTAAACAGAATTAGTATAAATTACAGAGTAAGACTTACTTTGCCTCTTACACTAATTGAGGTTAGTTGTCATGATGTTTATTAAATGAAACTGGCAACTCATTTGACCCCTACAACTATGGCGAAAACTATCCAAAAATTGATTTAAAACGTTCTTTAACATACATAAAACACTTAGAACACACATACATAAACATTTAAATAAAATTATGTTAAAATAGTTACAAAACATGTATGTAGTCACAATATAAAATTTTGGTTATAAATATTCTTATCAGAAACAAAAGAATTGCTTGTGAATTATTAAGTATCTGTCTTTTTATTAATGGTTTCTTTTTCTTGAAAAATGAAAGCCATCTCGAGAAATAATCTTTTTGAATAATTGCTCTCCGTGGATAGGATTTTTACATTTGAAAAATCGAAAGAGTGTCCTGTTGTGATAACATGTGTGGCTAGGGAACATCTATCAGGGTGTAACCTAATGTCACTCTTGTGAAGAGTTAAACGGCTGGAAACTTTTTGGGAGGTGTGACCTATATAAGAACCTTCACAGCCTAAACAATTAAGTTTGTAGACCACATCACTTTTATCTAAGTTTGGTACTTTATCTTTCAATGACTTGTACAGAGATCCCACAACTAGAGTGCTTTTATAAGAAATTTTTACATTTGGTAGGTATTGAGCAAAAATTCTGGTCAATTTGGGAGTGACGTCCTTAATAAATGGAAGTGGTGCAAAAGATATATTAGGAATATTGTTAGTCAGTGAGTGGGAAACAGAGGTAATTTTCATATCACCTGTATTTTGGGAAGGGTTTACTTGTGTGTTGAGTATAACAGAGGATGTGTTAAAGATGATTTTCCTAAGTAAGGATTCGGGGTAAGAATTATCTAGCAACAACTGTAAAAGGATGTTGAGATTCTTCTTTCTAAAAATAGGGTCAGCTAGTTTACAAACTCTTGTGGTCATTTGTTTTACTAGATTAATTTTCATGCTTGACTTATGGTAAGAGTGGTAGTTGAGATATCTTCCAGAGTTACACTTTTTTCTATACCAATCAATTGTAATGATGTTACACAGTTCCCTGTTGTTGATGTTACCAGTTCCCCGAATTGACCACAGATATACGGAACTAATAACCAATATATATAAGGAAGCCAAAACAAAAATTAAAGTATATGAAGGAACAAAATCATTACAAATAAGTAGAGGCGTGAGACAGGGTGATACAATATCACCGAAACTTTTCAATCAGGCTCTTGAAGATACTTTTAAAAGATTAGAATGGGAAAAAAAAGGTATAAAAATTTGTGGACAACGCTTGAACCATCTAAGGTACGCTGATGACATCGTATTGATAACCGATAAAAAAGATGAATTATTTGAAATAATGAAAGAACTGGACGTAGAAGCTGGAAAGATAGGCCTTAATATGAATTACAGCAAGACCAAAACTATAACAAATACAGATGAAGACATCACAATGAGAATCGGACAAGATGAAATAGAACAAGTTAAGGATTATATATATCTTGGTCAAACTATAAAACTTAACAAAGAGAACCAAACAGCAGAGATCAAGAGACGAGTTAGACTGGCATGGGCGGCATTCGGCAAACTAAGCTACATTCTTAAAAACAAAAGATATCCACAGCATCTTAAGACCAAAGTATATAATCAATGCGTACTCCCTGTTCTTACGTATGGCTCCCAAACGTGGACATTTACAAAAGCAAACATGGACAAAATCATAAAAACCCAAAGAGCAATGGAAAGACAAATGTTGCACATAAGACTAAAGGATAAGAAGAGAAACGAGTGGATAAGAGAGAAAACAAAAGTGAGGGATGTTAGACAAGAAGTTGCAAAATTGAAATGGAGATTTGCCGGACACAATATAAGACAAAAAGAAGACCGATGGAACAAAATTCTTATAAGTTGGAGACCGTGGGAATATAAACGAAGCAGAGGAAGGCCCCAAATGAGATGGGCAGATGATATCAAGAAGCACGTGGGCTCTAGATGGATGACTGTTGCGACAGACAGAGAAGAATGGAAAAGGATTGGGGAGGCCTATGTCCAAAGATGGACCGAAGAAGGCTAATTAGATAGATAGAATTAATGTTACACACTTGCGAAATTTTATTCCAGTGTTTATGAATAGATCGGAGAACGGCATTTAAGTAAACATTACTGAAGAGGGAGACCACATCTAGACTGACGAGAACATAATTACTTGGTAAGACAGTTTTGATGAATAACTCAACAACTTGGAAAGAATCTTTGATGTAGTAATCATTATTTGAATCATAGGCTTTAGTCAATATATTGGTGAGAAAGCCTGCAATATGTTCAGTTGGTGAGCCTATGGAGGAAACTATAGGTCTCATAGTTAAGGTGGGTTTATGGATTTTAGGGAGGGTGTAGAATTTTGCAACAACACTTTTATAGGATGAGAGTCTCTTTTTAGTGTTTTTGCAATTTGTTTCTGTTGCCAAAGGCGTTTAATTAGGGCATTTGATTTATTTTGGATATTGCTAGTTGGATCACTAGGGAGGGTTATGTAGGATGAATCCTGATCAAGAATCTCTTGAGAAAGTTTAAAGTAATCATCTTTCAACATTACTACAGTAACATTACCTTTGTCAGATTGAGTCACTACTAACTCAGGGTGAGATTTGAGGAAGCGTTTAGTTTCTTCAAGAGACTTTGTAGGGGAGAAGGGGAACTCCTACGTTTAAACAAGTTATTAGTGATTATGTTAATCGATCTAGCAATTGCAATATTTCTACATTCAGGATACGGAATAAATGATGATATAAAATCGATATCAGATAAAAGTGGTTTAATAGGAGACTCAATACCTAACCGTAGTTCAATGCTAAACTTAGGACCTAACGAGAGAAATTTCATAACGTTTGATGGAATTTCAACTTGGGAGATATTTTTTATCCAAGAATCCTTAGTAATAAGTTGGTTGTTCAACATAGTAGATTTTAAATTGTTGAATTTATTAATATTACTATTTTTTATCATGTGAAAAGAAAAATTATATTGTTTCATTTGTTTCTGAATGAAACTATTACAAATATATTCACTAGTACTACTAATTATATTTGCCTTAAGGGTATTTAATTTATTCTCTAATGATTTTATTAGTTTATGATTAATGTTTATTTCAATAGTTAAGATAGATGTTCCCTAGCCACACATGTTAACACAACAGGACACTCTTTCGATTTTTCAAATGTAAAAATCTTATCCACGGAGAGCAATTATTCAAAAAGATTATTTCTCGAGATGGCTTTCATTTTTCAAGAAAAAGAAACCAATAATAAAAAGACAGATATCAAGAATTTAAGCAACTTATATTCATTATTGTTAACTTTAGATAAACATGAATCTACTAATACAGACAATTCATCGTCAACAATATAAGTTTAATTATATATGAGATATACAATATCTCTCCTATTTCTAAAATAAGTCTTTTCATCTTTTCTCTTTCAATAAGTTCAGCTTCTATCAGGTATACTATCACCTTTACATCGTTATCATTTAAGATCTAACGTTCTGTCGTTTTAAGTTAGTAGCAACGAATTCACAAGCAATTCTTTTGTTTCTGATAAGAATATTTATAACCAAAATTTTATATTGTGACTACGTACATGTTTAGTAACTATTTTAACATAATTTTATTTAAATGTTTATGTATGTGTGTTCTAAGTGTTTTATGTATGTTAAAGAACGTTTTAAATCAATTTTTGGATAGTTTTCGCCATAGTTGTAGGCGTCAAATGAGTTGCCAGTTTCATTTAATAAACATCAAGACAACTAACCTCAATTAGTGTAAGAGGCAAAGTAAGTCTTACTCTGTAATTTATACTAATTCTGTTTATTGTAGCACCCTGATGATGCAAATAAAGATTTGCGAAAGCTTGGTTAACTAAAAAGAGTACTTCTTTGTCCCATCTTCCGCTGCACACCCAAATATTGGAGTATTGTATATATATATATATATATATATATATATATATATATATATATATATATATATATATATATATATATATATATATATATATATAAAGTAGTTAGGTATTATTGACTGACACGTTATGTAAAATAAAGTTTTATTTTGAGGATGCAGTCATTTAAGTAGGGCAGGATAAGTAAAACTCTTTGTTCTTAAATCAAGCTTTCGCAAAATTATTTGCTTCATCAGGATATGCTAAAATATGTTATGGTAAATACAATGAAATTAGAATTAAGAAAAACATTGTATAAAACTATATAAAAACTTACAACATGAGGTTAAACCATTAAATTATTAAATTCACAAGTTTTACTTATTCTGCCCTACTTAAATGACTGCATCCTCAAAATAAAACTTTATATTATATATATATTATTGTGATATTTAAAGTCTTTGAAATTATATATATATATATATATATATATATATATATATATATATATATATATATATGTTCGTAAAGATTTCCGCGGTTAGTACAATGAAACCTAGAGCTGAGATTAATAATATTACAAATATTAATATTAAACTCACCAGTCTTCCGGGTTGAACCGCGTCGATATCCATTGGGTCGAGCTTTCGACATCCTCTCTGATGTCTTTCTCAGGGCTTCCGAGGTCTCAGTCTCCCAAGCCCTCAGACACTACTACACTTGTCACTGTTCACTTCAGTAGCGATAGAGTAAATATATATATATATATATATATATATATATATATATATATATATATATATATAATCTGCTTAATAATGCCTTCAGCAATGCGACCTTACAGTCATGGATAAAATGTATCGAGTGTCTAATGAAAGAAGAGCGAGAGAATATGTGAAGCCTTGATAACTTCATTGAAATTACCATGAAACCAGTAGTTATTGATCTAGTCGAATATACTACTGATGAATCTAAAGATGACATAAATGGCTCAGCTTAGATTATGTATAATGTTGGTTTTTATTTGAACATATTTTTTATATTTTATGAAAATAAATATTCACCTAAAGGGACCCATTTATTATTAGTACTGTTTCGTACCAAGAATTGTTTAAGTAATTTAGTTTTACCTGTGTTAAAAGTTACTAGACTACCCTTTTTCCAAGTCATTAAATTTCATTTGACAATAGGAATTAAATTTAATCAAATCAGTCATAAGTTTATTAATTTAAACGGATAAAAAATATATTTAACAAAGATTAGTTTTCTTCATCTGAGGCATGTATAAAATAAAATAATTTTTAGGACAATCAATTCGTTCTAAAATCCTGATTATTTTCTTAATCAAAGCCTTTGATTCGTCGATTTCTTTTCCCCTCAATCCCCCAAAGGTCTACAAGGAATAATGAATTGAAATATGAGTCACTTTTTACAATTCTGGCACTGTGATGTAAAATAGCCGAAGAATGCCAATTTTAGCGTTTTTCGAGGCTATTTTTTAATAAGTTGGATATCAGAATTTATAAGATATATAAAATGTATTTTCATTTTCAGTTATTTCATATTGATTTTGGTCACATTTTGGGACATTTCAAAGAAAAATTTGGTTTTAAAAGAGAGAGAGTACCATTTGTCTTAACCCACGATTTCGTGTATGTGATCAACAAAGGACAAAACGCTAAGTCATTGGAATTTAAAATTTTTCAGGAGTGTTGCGAGAAGGTAAACTTATATTTGAAGTTAAAGCCAATGATTATCTTTGTTTTTACATTTAAGGCATTCATGGTGTTGCGAAAGCATGGAAACCTTTTTATATCACTATTTGCAATGATGATTTCGACGGGATTACCAGAATTAAGTTCTGAAAAAGATCTTAACTACTTAAGAGATACTTTGGTAAGTGTAATAAAAATATCTTATTAACAGAATAAGCAATAGTTCGTGTTCAGATAGAAGGTATCTTAAACTGTCGCCCTTTGACTCCTATGTCCTCTGATTCTTCCTATCTTACCCCAATCATACCTGCCCACTTCTTGATTGGACGCTCAACGGAATTAATTCCAGAAGTTGACCTTACAGAAATCAATCTCAGGAATCTTCATCAATTTCAAAGACTCCAGCAGATTCGTCAGCATTTTTTGGCGGCGATAATCTTTTTAATGTATATCCGAACTGCACGGCCGACAAAAATGGAAGATACATGTATAAAACATTCAGCATAGAGATTTAGTCCTTATAAAGGATAACGGACGGCACCCGTTAAATCGGTTGGCGGGTTCATTATCTTCATCCTGGTCTAGATGGTGTAACCATAGTGGTTACTCTTCGTACTACAAAGGTTCTTACCAAGAGAGTAGTACAATATGTCCGCTTCCTATAGACACAGTGCAGTGATAACTGATTAACAATATTAAAGTGTTTACTATTGTTTAAACTCTATTCTACTCTACTTACTATTTTAAATATTTAGTTTTTTAACAACTTCATTTGATATATTTGTTATTTGATTATAATAACAATTATCCCAGATTTAGCTATTCGGCTCACACTCCCTCTAAGGGTAAAATTCACTCATCCAAGATACCTACAATATCAAAATCATAGTGTTGTCGACATATTCTTGACTGACATTGGGATGTCGCCCGTGCAGTGGTCTACCCATCTGATTCCCTCAGTTTGATCTTTGTTGTGTCATCTACTGCACAAATCGCGATTGTAGAGTAGATGTCACAGCCTGCATCTGAAAATAAGTTAAATTAGTAATCTTTGCTTTATTCCAAGGTATTTATACATATCATTTTCACCCAGGGCCTTGATGTTCTGGCCATTTTGCCTATCGAATCCGCTGGGCTGACCCTTTCTTTTGATTATATTTAAGACATGGCATTTGACAAGACCGAAGTGCATACTAAGATCATTAGAGAAATTTTCGACTATTTTTAGCATCTGATTCAGGAGTGTTTGAATGGAAGTCAATAGTTTTAAATCATCCATATACAATAAATTATTAAGCTTTGCCACAACACTAGTGTTGTTTTTGTTGCTAAAACCTGTGTCAGTTGAGTTCACTAGCTGGATAATGGGTTCATAGCTAGACAAAACCACAGTGGACTCAACGATACTCCTTGGAATAGGCTCCGGTTGATTGCAGTACTTTCAATTTCGATATTGTTTTTTACCAGGTATTTGGAGGTGAATTTTTGCTTTCCAATATGGCTGCTTTACTCCTAAATATTTGAACATGTCATTTTGCATATCGAATCCTCCGGGCTGAACCTTTCCTCTGGCTATATTCAAAACTTCTGGTACTTTTCTAGCCGGATACTAATATCATTAGAGAATGTTTCTACAGTTTTTAGCATATGATCTAAGTGGTTTCGAGTGGAAGCCATTAGTTTCAAATCATCCAGAGTCGGTAGAGTTCAATAGCTGAGATAGTGGGTTCATCGCTAGACAGAACCTCAATTTACTCAACCAGTCTCATTGGAAAAGGCCGCGGTTATTTGCGATATTTTCCGTTTCGATATTGTTGTCACCAGGTATTTGGAGGGGAATTTTCGTCTTTCAGTCTGTCGTTATATGTCTTAAAAAGGTTTATTATATATAAATACACTACGTTAGCATCGACGTTATATATTCGTAATATATTTAAAGCCATTTATGCGACACCGAGTCAAGGGCTTTCTTTTAGTCGATAAAGACAGTGAAGAGGTTCCTTGTTTTGGTGTATGCCTGGTTAGAAATAACTGAGTCAATTAAGTTGTTCGTTGCAGCCCATGGAACCCTAAGCACATCCTTTTTATTAAGGTTCAATGATATTGTTTAGAGCGCAGTGTTGGTAGATACGCTCTACTACACAGGATATGACCAATTTATACAAAGTTGGAAGACACGTAATTAGGCGGTACTTGGCTGGATCTTTGGTATTATTTTGATCCTTAGGTATTAAATAAGTTGTTCCTTGAGTTAGGAATGATGGTATTTGCTGCAGATTAGAAATAACATAATTAATTAGTGTTGATAAGTACTCGTGAGCACTTCAGAACGTTTTACGCCAGAAGTTTTGAATTCCCTCTGATCCAGGAGATTTCCAGTTATGAACCTCTTCGAGGATATTGGAGAACTCTTCTGTGGTGAAGGGTTTATAGAGAAGTAATACGGTATTGTTGACAGTTGTGCGTTGTATCTTCTATCCATCTAGCATTGGTATTAAGAGCAGCTGGTGTGGAAAGTTAATTTCCCCAAAACTCTTGAATTTCTTCTTGGCTTGAGTATGATTTATTGGCACTTTCTACAGTGGAATTAACTTTCCGATAGAACGCCTTCTCGGTATACGCAAAAAACGCATTGTTGCATATCCGGCTGTTACTGACTTTGTCCCTCCTTAGCCGTCCTGAATAAACGGAGAGTTTTTGTTTTAATATATCCAGGCACTGTTGGGGTTGTGTTGTTCTTGTTCCCTCAGTTTGATCAGTGTTTTGTAACCTACTGGACACATCGCGCAATGAAGATTAGATGTCTCCACCTGCACCTCGCATTCGCATGTCCATAAGTGTCCTCGTCCTCCTAAATACCGCGGTAATATCGTTATTTCTACTGCACTTAAGCCAGAGTTTTGAACGGCATCTGGTCCAGGAGATTTCCAGTTATAAAGTCTTTGATAATATTTGCAACTTCTTCAGCAGTTAAGGATTCGTAGGGAGCAGTAACTCATATTAGGCATAGTCAGATAGTGCTGGCAGTTGTGTGTCGTATCTTTGATCCATCCAGCATTGGAAAGTTGATTTCTCCAAGGCTCATTAATTTCTTCTTGGATTGTGTACGATTTATTTTCACTTTCTGTAGTTGAATTGAGTTTCCGATAGAACGCCTTCTCGGCATTCTCAAAAAGCATATTGTCGGATTTCCGTTTGTTACTGATTTTGTATCTCCTTAGTCGGCCCCATTAAATGGATGGTTTTTGATTTAATATATCCAGGCACTGTTGTGTTGTGTTGCTTTCTGGATCATATTGTAAGTGTCTTGCGGTGATTAGCATGATTTCTTCAGTTCTTCTGATTACTTTTCCACTTGTTGTTCCTTGAACATATTCCGTGATTTGACCAATGTCCGTACGTAATGAATCAATTTTTCTTAGCAGCCGTTTTTCTCGAGGTGGAAGTCTGTTATCTGTCCTTCCGATATTAGTACCTCGTCGGCGTCGTGTTCTGATA
>OU898277.1:98283555-98378555 GCA_918026665.1 Diabrotica balteata
GATACATATTTGAGTCCTCTACAAATAGTTTCCTATGACTTTTGTATACCACCCTGTATATATATATATATATATATATATATATATATATATATATATATATATATATATATATATATATATCACGAAACATTTTTTGACTTTTTAAAAATTGTCTGCAAAGTTAGGACGGCAGTGCCGTCCTAACTTTGCAGACATCTACGGAAGGAACGCCAAGTGAAGCCCCTGGTAAATTAGCTGTCGAGAACAAGACGACTAGATGTTTTTGGAACTGATGTAAGTCTAATATTGAATCATCTCGTATATAATTTTTGTTTATACAATTATTACCATATACTGTTCGATATTCCAATATAAAATATTCTTTTAATTAATAATTTTATGCCGAATTTAAATATTTTTTGATAATTATTTTAATAACTATAAACTTTTGGCGATTATTCTGTAAATCGTTAACTTTTTAATTTTTATTTTATTTAACGATTACTTTTGTCGATTATTCTGCTAATCAGATACTGTCTTAGAAAAATACTTTTCCGATACTTTAAGAGCAACGCAACTTATAAGCAACTATAAGAGTTCAAGACACTAGAGACTTATCTTCTTTGATACAAGATTTACAGAGAGTCAAACAACTTCCGAATGAATCGTCTCTTACATTCCTTAATCGTGTCCAAGTCTTTAATGCAAAAATGCACGCTAATATACAGAAATCTAGCCTCTCTGCTGTAGAAAAACAGGCCCAAATTGTATTAATTGAATGAATGGCGCTCAATACCTTATTGACCGGCCTCTATTCAAAAATCGCTCATATTATTCGTGCTAGTAATCAAAAAGACCTTCTTGAAGCCCAAGTCCGCATCAGACGAGAGTTCCAATTATCCTATTTCGAAATACAGAAAATTAATCGACCCAATCCTCCAAAACCGAATCAAAATAATCAACCTGTCAGAAGACCAAAGATTCAACCACATAGATGCACATTTTGTGGACGTATGAGCCACTCGTACAACGAATGTCGTTCTCGACAAAATTCCCAAAATAATTAATCGCAGAATTCCAACAACTCTCATAATTTTAACAATTCTCGAAATTTTAATAGCCATCAAAACTTTAATAACCCTCAAAACAATGATTTTCAAAGACGAACTTTCAGTTCAAATAATAATTTCCAAAACCATAGACCTAATGACCAACAAAGACCTCAATTCACACCAAATCAAAATAATTCACAAGTACGCTCTTCTGTAATCCATAAAAATCCTAATTTTTCAAACGATAGGCACAGAGCTTATTTCGTTAACTATGAGCCTGACTATATTAATGACTATACTTCAGCTTTAAATAAAAGCTACAAATGCGAAGATTTCTACGATAACAATTTTTCACCTCCCGATTATTACCATTCATTTGATCAATCAACCGATTTAATTGATAGCCAAGACTATCAGGATTTTTTCACAGTCCCGAATCAGAACCACCCACCAGACAATGCCAGTTCAATGAACGAATCTTTGTTTCAAATACAAAATCAGATTCAAACTCTGAATTTGGACGACATGAACCCATCTCTGAACTTTCCAGAACAGACTTTTCTTTAAGCCCTTTTCTTGCTGTAAACTCTAAAAACTTGTACTATATAAAAGACGCATCAAATACGTTTAAATTACTTACCGATACCGGTGCTGGTATCTCTATCTTTAAAGAAAATACCGTGAAATTTTTCAAACCACGTTTTCCCGAACAAATTACTATACAGGATATTACAGACCAAAAAATTTTTGTCACTGAATCAACTTTAGTCCCGTTTCAAGTGGGAAACCCTCATAAAGTATTCATTTATAATTTAGATATTGATTTCGATGAAATCTTAGGCCTCGATTTCTTAGAACATTACGAGTGTACGATAGACCTCAAAAACAAACAACTAGTCACAAACTTTAAAACATTACCTCTCCACAAAGTAGAAACTAATTCGCGTAACAGTGAAACCCCTAATCAAATTAAAATAGATCCCAGATCCGAACAAATATTCAAGTTAAAATGTCATCTGTCGAATACAGATGCAATTTTGCACAGAAAAGAAAAAGAAAAAGTCTATATTCCCAACGCGTTAGTACAAGTAAATGAAAAAGGAGAATTTCTGACATCCGTAGTAAACGCAAATGCAATTCCCAAAACTATCGATTTTTCCGATATAATAATTGAACCCTATTCGAACTACCCTCTACTAAATTTTCAGTCAAACGATAACTTGGAAAATTATTGGCCTGATAAAATTAACCGTACAAACAAAATCAAATCTCGACTTCGAACAGAACATCTTAACGAGGAAGAACAAGAACTAATAACAAATCTTTGCTTAAATTACGGAGACATATTTTACTTAGAAGGAGACAATCCCAAATTTTTAGCAGTGAGATTAAACATCAAATTGAAACTAATAACGCCAAACCCATTTTTACGAAATCATACAGATATCCTCAGGTCCACAAAGAGGAAGTTAAATCTCAAGTAAATAAGATGATCAACGAAGCTATCATCCGGCCCTCTACTTCTTGGTCATCTCCTGTTTGGGTCGTTCCAAAAAAATGGACTCTTCTGGAGAACAAAAATGGCGAGTAGTAATAGACTACCGCAAGCTCAATGAATGCACCATTGCCGATAAATACCCTCTTCCTAATATATCCGATCTCTTAGACCAGCTTGGAAAATTCCAATATTTCACAACTTTCGATCTTGCCTCCGCATTTCATCAGATTGAAATCGATCCCAAAGATATTCCTAAAACAGCCTTCTCTGTCGAAAACGGACATTATGAATTTACTCGTATGCCTTTTGGACTTAAAAATGCACCGTCCACATTCCAGCGTGTCATTGACAATATGCTTTTAGGTATTTTGAACGAACGATGTCTTGTCTACATGGACTACATTATAGTATACTCTCCTACCATTCACGAGCATATTTCTCGTCTTACTGAAGTCTTTAAACGTCTTCGAAAAGCTAATCTTAAAATCCAACCTGATAAATGTGAATTTCTCAGGAAAGAGGTGGCGTATCTCGGACATCTCATTACCCAAGATGGCGTCAAGCCTAACCCTTCTAAAGTTGATTGTATCCAACGATTTCATGAACCGAAAACACCAAAAGAAATAAAATCTTTCCTAGGTCTAGCCGGTTACTATCGTCGTTTTATTCCCAATTTTGCCAATCTCTCAAAACCTCTCACTAGACTTCTCCAAAAAGACGTTGCTTTTAATTTTGACCCCGATTGCAAGCAAGCTTTTGAAGATTCGAAAAACGCTTTAATTTCTGACCCGATTCTGACCTATCCAAACTTTGAGGAACCATTCGTCCTCACAACAGATGCAAGTGCATTCGCCATCGGCGCTATATTATCCCAAGGCCCTATATTATCCCAAGGCCCTATTGGAAAAGATCTTCCTATAGCATATGCTTTACGTACCCTGTGTAATGCTGAAACACGATATTCGACCATTGAGCGAGAGCTCCTTGCCATCGTATGGGCTGTAAAACATTTCCGATCCTATCTGTTCGGTAGAAAAATTCACCCTAGTAACTGATCACCGTCCACTCTCACCTGGCTTATTAGACTTGCTAGATGGCGTCTCAAGCTTGAGGAATACAATTATAAAATTATTCATCAACCGGGTAAAACCAACAAAAATGCGGACGCCCTTTCTCGAATTAAAATCAATCATTTTAAAGAATGTGCGAATTTTCATAAGAAAATATCAATATTAGCTTCGAATGATACGGAATCTGAGAAAGAGCCAAATGAAATCAATGAAGAAGAAATCACTGAACATTTTAATAGATTTGTCAAACTGTATAAAACTAAATCACTCATTGATTATTCTAGAATTGAAATATCTAATGGTCAATTATTAGACAAATCGCATAAGAACATCATCACCTTTCTTAGACAAAATAAAATGGAAGAAATACATCACAAAATATTAGACGACGTCTTCGATGAAAACAATATAGGTTTGAACTTATCAAAGATTATATTATATTCGGTAGTAAAACTGTCAAAAATCGGAAACATTTTATCATTCCCCTTCCTTTTGATCCCGAAACAGTAGTACAACACCTGTTCTATATCGTTTATGTCGCACAAAATGAATTTAACATATCGCAAACCTATTACGACGAAAATCAACTCGAATTACCAATTCTAGAAATATTTTCCTTTATCTTTGCCGATAAAGAAATAAAACTGAGAATATGTCAAGATGTTATTAAAACTTCGGAACAGGATGAAATACCCCAAATGCTAGATCATTATCACCGTGGCAAAAGCAATGTCCATCGGGGAATAAATGAAAACTATACGAAGAATAAAAGAAAAGTATAATTGGCAAGGCATCACAAAGGATGTAGAAAATTTTATAAAAAGTTGCGAAATCTGTCAAAAAGTAAAGATCTGTAGAAAAAACTTAAGTAACCCGTTGGTCATCACCGAAACAACTAAAACACTATTCGAATGAATTAACAAAGATCTTTTCGAATACCCTACCAGAAATTACGCATTAACTATCAGAGACGAGCTCACTAAATTCACACAAGCCTATCCTCTTGAAGACAAAACAGCTAAATCAGTCGTCAATCATCTTATTATCTTTTTCCAACACTATGGCACACCATTACGCATACACTGTGACTATGGACGTGAATTCGACAATGCTTTGATGAAAGATCTTTGTGAATTGTACGACATAAAACTAACCTTCTCAAGTGTGGGCCATCCACAATCTAACGGTTCTATCGAAAGATTTCACACAACCCTAAGCGAAATGATAAGAGCTAATCAAGCTGAAAATCCCGATGAACATCCGTTCAATGTTCTGCCTTATGCAGTTATTTGCTACAATAACACAAAAAAACAAAACCCACGGATTTACACCATACGAACTCATTTTTGGACATACTTCTTGTGGCACGAGCCAAGACGGAATAACAAAAAAGAAGGCTAAAGAAAGATTCGATCAACACGTGCCATCAAACCCTCCAGAATATAAAATAGGCGATAAGGTTTACGTCAAGGAATCGCAAATTAAAGACAAATCCCAAAATAAATTTAATGGCCCTTTTGAAATCCAAGAAATTCACGTAAATTCTGCTACTTTATTAAATACCCAAACCAATAAAACAATGAAAGTAAATGTTGATAGATTAAAACCCTATCATGAGTAATTTTCTTTCAGATTCCTCGGACTGATCCCAGTCATCCTCTCGCAGTATACGTTAACTCCAATCAACAACACTGTTGGAATCTTTTTTCATGAAGAAACCAATCTCAAAATTTCGAACGACAAGTGGACCCTCCTTGTATATAAAGACATGCAACCAATCAGAGACGTTATCGACAAAAATGACAAAATCTTAGAAAATTTATTGGATACCATTGAAGAAGATGTACCTCGAATGCTGGCATTTAAATCCGAAGTCCAAACTCACATAAGTCTTCTCAAACAAATCTCTAGTTCTGTTAATCTCAAATATACAGAAATAATATCTGATACGAAACAGTACACATTCCGAGAGAAACGCGGACTTATTAACGGAATAGGTTCGATATGGAAATCAATTACCGGCAACTTAGATTCGTCAGATGGCGAATATTTCAACGAATGTATCAATAAAATAACCCGCGATGAGTATCAAATCGAAAACTTATTGAAAAACCAAATATCGGTTACCACTTCTGTTATTAAAAACTTTAACGCAACAATCCAGAAATTACAAATAGATGAAGAAACATTCAACAATAATATTAAAGAAATTCGAGAGTCAATAATGGATATCTCTAACCAATTAAAATTCTATCAATCTCAAATCGATATGCTAAACTTTTGTGAATTACTAATGGAAAGCTATTCATTTATCGAAGACTCTTTAATTGAAATAGTAAATGTTATAACCTTTGCTCGATTAAAAATGTTACATAGCTCAATCATAACCCGCTAAGGCATATATCACAATCATTACAAAAAAATAATCTTCCATTATCAATCTATACTTCAAATCTAGCTCAATATCTCGATATTATCGAATTGCAATCCTATCAATTAGACACAAAAATTGTGTTTGTCTTAAATATTCCTTTAACTGATGCAGAACAATATACTTTATATCGTATCTATCCAATACCAATACTGGATAATCGAACATGTCTTCATTCAATATTAACAACAACAAATAAATACATTGCGCGAAATGATGATTCATTGTTATACCTTACAATAAATAGCCTTAAGTCATGCAAAACTTTGCGAGCTCGAACCAAGATCTGTTACAACACACTTCCATACCCAATCGACAGCGATGCCATATGCGAAGCCCATCTTCTGAAACGACAAGAACGCCTTCCCAGAATATGCCAGACTTCCGTAGTATTTGCTAAAGATTACAACGTCCAGAAAATCAACATTAACCTGTGGCTCATAACAGTTTCTGACCCACTGCCTATTACCATCAAATGCGAGTCCAGAGACGTCAAATCAGAGATTATTTATACAAACCATGTACTCAAACTACAACCCACGTGCGATGCCTTTATTGGTAGTACAAGAGTACACTCACAGAAATTGATCGACGTCCACGACAATGTTACTTACAGAAGTCACCCAGTCCAAATACCATTCAATTGCTGCAAACACTTCCCAGATAAAATCCATCTTCCCGACTTAAAACCTCTGAAGCTTAGCAAGATCAATACTGAAGACCTCGAGATAGACCACCACAAACTCAATCAGTATTCTGAAGAACTCGATAAACTAATCAATGAACCGTTTGTCAACAAACATCTGAGCTGGTTCACCATTTTTACCATAGTTGTCATTGTAACTCTTGTTGTTCTTTATGTTATATGTAAATGCAGATCCAGGAGAAGATACAGGATAGGAATTGGCAATAGCAATGACAATGACCATCCGCCCTCTCCACCAAGACACCCAGAGGCAGCCTTCACCCGGAATTGGAGGAAAATCCTCCCAAGACGAAGACCCAGTATCCACCTAAGCGACGCCATAGACGAAGAAGAGCAGGTCCAACTGAATACCAATAAACAGACAGTCTAAAAGTTGCTGCCACGCATCAACTTTCATCTAAAAGGGGGAGCTGTTATATGCAGTGTACCAACGAATGTTCCTTATGACGATTCCCAGGGTATCAGGTTTCCACTTCCAACAACCTGAGCCGATAAGAATCCTTGCACATGCAGTTACCAGCAGAGTCAGCAGGACCCAAGCTTTTTACACGTTCCGACTGTCAACATTTACCAATATTATAAAACCGCTTGTCGCTCTTTATTTTCATTTAGTATTCAGTATATTAATGTAGTTCATTCATTATATTTTTATATTTCATTTATTTGTAACACGAGTTATACTCGTTGACCCCATAAGCCAATACCATCGACCTGAATGTAAAAGTGCAACTTATGAATTATTGTTTTATTTTCCAATGTGTAATGTATTTTATTTTATGAATTATAATTCAGTCTGATTTGAATCTTTGTACTGTGAAGTTCGATTTTAATATTGTAATAAAGGTATCGCATTTGTGAAGTAAATAATTATTTTTTAAAAATCGTCCCTGAAGGGCAGAAACTATTAGTGGCGCAGACTTAGTGGATTTTTCGTAGAATTCCATTGCGGATATTCGTGAGTTTTAACTCTTTAACGAAAAAAGAACCGGTTTCCGTTTTTCAAAAACTTTTCGAAATGTCAGTGATTTTGGGCGCCATCCGGACATCCAGAATTTCCAGGGACATCAAGCAGAAGTACATAAATGTGGTAAGCTAATAATTTTTATTCATATTCAGACTCCTCTTTGCCTATTAAATCCTTTTGTGAAAATAATAGTCAAGAGTACGTATTAGTTACTTATTATTTTTATTGATAAGAATATAATAAAGAAAAAAAGTAGTAAATAAATAAAAATGACTTCACCAAGTACTTTAAATGCTACTATTATTGTACCTAAGTTAGATATTGCAAATTTAGCCATTATTCCTCGTTTTGATGGCAATATCAATAAACTTTATAGATTTATCAATGCTACCGAATCAATCTTACAGTATTATTTTGATACAACTAATCCTAATAGCTTTCAAAATTGTTTATTATTAAACGGTATATTAAATAAATTAGAAGGAAGAGCTGAAGAGATAATTGCGATTAGCGGTAATACTGATTGGGATGGTGTAAAAAATACATTAATTTTAAATTTTTCTGATCAAAGAGACGAAAATTGCCTAAATCAAGACCTAGTTAATCTTAAACAAAAACCAAACGAAACACCTTATCAGTTTCATGAAAAGGTGCTAGATTTATTAAATTCTGTTTGTAACTATATAGATTTACACCATTTTGGTCAGGAGCGTGCATATAAACGAGATTTCTTTAATAAACAAGCATTAAAAACATTTTTAGCAGGTTTAAGAGAACCTTTAGGACCTATAATTCGGGCAATGAGACCACAATCTATCGAGCAAGCTATACAATTTATTAAAGAAGAAGATAATATTAAATATTATCAAAAAAGTCAAAATTTTAATAATAATAATAATACTAACAAATATTCTAGAAACCAAAACTATAACTTTCATTCCCAAATAAATTCTCGCAATAATAGACAGTTTCAACCTTCACAACCACATCAGTATCAAAGAAACACTCCCCAAAACTATCAGTATAATGTCCAAAATTCTAATAGGCCAACTCAAAATGTGTGGCGACCAAATCCAAATTTTGTTCCTAACAGACCCACTAACATGAGTACATCTACTAGGAATAGTAACCCCCAGTTCAGAAATAGCTTTCAAAACTCTAACAAGCCAGCTCAGAACGCTTGGCGAACAAATCCCAATTTTGCTCCAAACACATCTACTCCTATGAGTACAACTACTAGAAATAGTACTCCCCATTTCAGAAATAATTTCCACAACCCTAGAAATCCAAACCAAAATTTTACATTCGAAGAATTATATAGTACCGAATACAAATCCATTAATAATAGTGATAATTAAAATACTCCTCAGACTTCTTATCAACAAGATTTTGATATTGTTAACGAAGAGCATCATCAAAATTTTCAAGACAGCATCTCTCAAAACCGACCAACTTAATAGAATTAAATTTTTCCACGAATAAAAGAGAACTGCCATATATTCAGATTCATGATCCTCCATTAAAGTTACTGGTAGATACAGGTTCCTCTAAATCTTTCTTAAATCCCGAAAAAGCTAACTTTTTCTATAAAAATTATATATTTTATGAACCCTTTGTTGTTTCCCCAGTATTTCAAAGTATAAAGAAGGACTTTTGTGCAGAAATCCCAAATTTTCAGAATTTAATCAGGACGGTAAGATTAAATTCCATCTTTACGATTTTCATAGAAGTTTCGATGGTCTTTTAGGACTAGATAATATAAAATATCTTAATGCTAAGTTAGATTTCGTAAATTCCCAATTAACTACTCCATATTCCCGTATACCTATAACATACTATAAATCTGACCTAAAAATAATCTTCAAACAAAAATTGGACCCCTTATCTTGTAGTATAGCCAAAATTCCAGTTTCCCAAAAATCAGGATGTATATTTATCCCTGACCAAACTATTCAAAAATGTGAAATCCCTGCATGTCTCTCGAATGCAATAGATGGTTTTGCTCTAGTCGAAATCTATAACCGAACCCAAGATGAAATTTTTGTCACCTTAGATGCTCCAATTGATACTGTTCTTTTTGACGAAAATTGTCATGAATTATTCCATGCAGACATAGTGCCTGCCGATGAAATCGAAAAATTTGATATTGAAAATTTAATTCGTACATCTCATATGAACTCTGAAGAAAAACGAAATATTCTAAAAATTTGCAATAAATATTCTAATCTTTTTCATAGCGAAGATAAACCTCTTACATTTACAAATAGAGTTAAGCATTTTATAAAAACCAAGGATGAACTACCTATTTATAGTAAATCGTACAGATACCCTTTTGTTCATAAACCAGAAGTAAATAGTCAAATAAATAAAATGTTAGAACAAGGAATTATTAGACCAAGCAACTCACCTTGGTCCTCGCCAATCTGGGTAGTACCCAAAAAAGCAGATGCATCAGGAAAAAAGAAATGGAGAATTGTCGTAGATTATAGGAAACTAAACGAGAAAACAATTCCAGACAAATACCCATTACCAAATATTATTGATACACTTGATAAATTAGGCAGATGCAACTATTTTAGTACACTTGACCTAGCTAGTGGTTTTCATCAAATTGAAATGCACCCAGACGATATTCCCAAGACAGCTTTCAATGTTGAGAACGGACATTATGAATATGTTCGTATGCCATTTGGACTCAAGAATGCTCCTGCAACTTTTCAGAGAGTTATGGACGATATTCTGCGAGGTCTTTAAGATCACATCTGTCTTGTTTACTTAGACGATATAATTATTTTTTCTACCTCACTACAAGAGCATATTGTAAATTTAGAAAAAGTTTTTAAACATTTACAAGCCAATAATTTTAAAATACAACTAGATAAGTGTGAATTTTTAAGGAAAGAAGTAGCCTATCTTGGTCACATTGTAACTACAGAAGGTGTAAAACCAAACCCAGATAAAATTAATGCAATTGTCAAATATCCAATTCCAAAAACAGCACGCGAAATAAAAGGATTTTTAGGTTTGCTAGGATATTACACCAGATTTATAAAAGATTTTGACAGATTAACTAAACCATTAACGAAATGTTTAAAAAAAGATGCTAAGATAGAACATACTCCAGAATTTGTAAAATGTTTCGAAGATTGCAAAAATCTATTAATTAACGAACCGATACTTCAGTATCCAGATTTTGATAAAGATTTTATATTAACTACTGATGCAAGTAATGTAGCAGTAGGAGCCGTATTATCTCAACTGGTATATGGTCAAGATAAACCAAAGTTATAAAAGTAGCTTATGCCTCTATAACATTAAACGAGTCCGAACAAAACTACAGTGTTATAGAAAAAGAATTTCTTGCGATAGTATGGGCAACTAAGTATTTTAGACCTTATCTATTTGGAAGACAATTTAAAATTATGACAGACCATAAACCCTTACAGTAGCTTATGTCTTTAAAAGAACCGAATTCACGATTAGTGAGATGGCGTTTAAAATTAGAGGAATTCGATTACATAATCGAATATAAGAAAAGAAGTTGCAATGCAAATGCAGACTCCCTATCTAGAATAGAGATTCATTGTAATGAATTTTTAAAATACATGGAAGAACACAATAAGACTCCGACAAGGATCGATGATGATAACGTTTCGATGGCTGTAAATATCGACGACAATATTAACGAAGAAAACTTAGAACAAGGTAATGAACAAGATAACGAAATTGAAGATAATGATGATGACGGAGACACTGTACATACTAGTATAGAAGATCCAATACTAGGAATGCTCATTTCTGATAAAAATCTCAACGTTTTTGATCACCAAATTGTAATTGATTTTGTTTTACACTCAGCTGCCAAACCAAAAATTGAAAATATATTTCCCAACAGAAAAAGACTTTATATTCAAATTTCAAAAAATAATATTGTAGAAGAAACTATTAATATATTCAAAAATTACATTGACCCAAAATACAAATATGCTGTGTACTTTAAAGAAGATACCTTTATACCAGAAATATTAGAAACGTTAAAAAACACATTTAAAAATAATTCTGTCTACAAGTTAATAAAATGTAACAGCATCTTAAAAGATTTAGTAGACAAAGATGAACAGCATGAAAAAATAAGGTTATTTAATGAAGGAAAAACCTATCACCGCGGCATTCTAGAAACAGAAACTAGGATTAAACGCACCTACTATTGGCCAGGAATAAAACAAAATGTAACAGATTTTATAAATAATTGTAATATTTGCCAAGTAAATAAATATGATCGTAATCCGCCAAATCAACAACTAATGATTACACCCACAGCTTCAAAACCGTTTGAAATAATATTTGCAGACACTTTTCAAAGTCAAGGCCAAAAGTTTCTTACTATAATAGACACATTTTCTAAATACGGTCAAGCATACCCACTTTCATCTTTGACAAGTACTGAAATTGTAAGAGCTTTTCTAACCTTTATGACACATCATGGAATTCCTGATCTTGTTATGGACCGAGGCACAGAACTAAAAAACTCTGTTGTACAAGAATTCTTCGATATACATAAAGTAAAAACTCATTATGTTACTACAAATAGTACCCAATCTAAAGGATCTATAGAGAGATTTCATTCTACTCTAATAGAACATCTACGAATAATTAGAAGTAAATCAGATGGAAAAATTGATATCTTAAATCAAATGCCTTATGCTATTTTAGGATATAATAACTCAATACATTCCGTAACTTAACAAAAGCCTATAGATATTATAAATGGAAACATTAACACTAAAGAAATATTTGATATGAACATAGACCAAAAACTGATTAATAATTATATGCAAAAACATAGTAATATGACCAAAGAGATCTATAAAGAACTTAATAAAAAATTGATCGAACAAAAAGAAAAAAGCATTGAATATAACAATAAGGATCGACAAGAACCACTCACATACGAAGAAGACAGTGATGTTTATAGGAAAAACACGACACTTGTACGAAATAAACTTAACCCTAAATTTATGAAAGATAAAGTTGTTAAAGATGCAAAAATTAAAGTTGCTACTCAAAAAAGACTTTTACACAAACAAAACTTGAGACGACCAAAAACTAACCGGAAAAAACTCTCGCAGGTTCCTAGTGACAACGATGATGGTCCTGGACCTTAAACAAGCCGAGACTAAGGAAATCACCTTTACAAATCTTAAAGACAATCCCGGAATACTCCCTTATAAATTAGGTACTGCAAAAATTAAATCCAGTACTCATTCATTTATTCATTATGTCAATTTAGAACCAATTCAAAAAGAAATTAATACCCTAAGATTTTCCTACCAAAATGTAACAGCTGCAATTAAAGACGGCCTTAGTAGTCCTTATTATTCTGAATTAGAAAATTTTGATAGTGTCCTTTTCTTCCAGCTACAACTAGCTGAACAAAAACTCCAATCACTTTTACCCAATCACAGAGCAAAAAGAGGTCTTTAGACGGACTAGGCTCAATTATTAAATGTATTACAGGAAATTTAGATACAGAAGACGCAAAACATTACGATAGCGCACTAGAAGAACTAAAAAGTAACCAAAATAATATTGTAACTAAACTTAATAAACAAATTTCATTATCGATAAAAAGTATAAAAAGTAATCAAGAAGTAATTTTCTCTGGTTTAGAATCTATTCGTTCAAACCTTAATAAATTTATTTTTTATTTCGAAGATTTCCTTATAACTAGAAATATATTAGATCAATTAAGTATAAGTATAAATATTATAGGTCGGTCAGATAGCTCAGCGGGCTGTTCAGTGGATGTGGGATCGAGCCCCAGCTCGGTGTACAGAAAACAAAAAGTCTAACGCAGCAGTTTAAAATTCTAGATGAATCTGCGGCTTAGACTAGGATATGCTGGGATCTGATCGGACTACTATGGTGGAGCAGTACGGCAAGAGATAAGAGCTTGCGGCTCGGTGATACTCCTCCATAGATCCCTACCGGACGGGCGTAACGCCTAAAAAACCGGATATATATATATATATATATATATATATATATATATATATATATATATATATAAATATTATAGTACAGTTGCTAACAGCAATAGAAAACTCTATAACATTTGCGAGACTAGGTATTTTAAATAGTAGTATAGTAAAGATTAATGAACTGAAGTCAATATTAACTCAAATTATGAAATATCATTCAAGAAACGAACTAATTTATCCGAATATCACATCAGACATAAATAAATATTATAATATTTAGAAACAGAAGCGTACTACTCTAACTTGACAATTGTTTTCATTGTTTATGTTCCAATAGCGTATCCCGACGAATACTCCTACTATCATTTATACTCGATTCCTACTGTAAATCGAACTACCATAGTACCCCCTAATACCTATCTGATAATGAATGAAAATTTTTACCAATACACATCTGTACCATGCTCAAATCTGAAGCCCAAATTCTTCTGTCCCGAAAATCATCTAAAAAGCAAAAATGAAGAAGACTGTCTATTTCAACTCCTTAAACTGAAATCTAATCCTACGAGATGCCAAAGAATAGAAGTTCACATTTCAAAAAATATGATCCAACAAATAGATGAGTCCCACTACATCGCTGTTTTGGTAAACAAAACCAAAATCCAAATGAACTGTACCAACACAGATCTTCAATTAATTTCTGGAAATTATCTCATCACAGTTCCTTTCCAATGCCAGTTTAGAATAGAAGATCAAACATTTAGCAACAATCGCCTTATTTCTGAAAGTCAACCATTATTACTTCCAAATATAGTTATTCTTTATCCTCATCAAGAAGAGATTCCCGAAGTCGATATCGAAGATGTCCAACTGAACAAGATTCACTTAGTTAAGAAGAAACAAGAAGAAATTAAATCATTGATACTTAAAAACTCAAAAGCTACTACTCCTTTTAATTTTTGGAACATATCAATAATATTACTGATTATAATAATTTTTGCATATTTTGGTATTAAATGTCTAAGAAGAACGAATTCACAAAGAAAAGATGATAGTCCCATGGAGAGTGCTCACATCCAAGATGATCCTGAAGAAAACCTACCAGAAGCCCAACCTAGGTCATTTTTCAATTCCATGAAAAATTCCAGAAACTAAGGGTGGAGGAGTTATAGTCGTTGACCCCATAAGCCAATACCCTAAATCCGATGCGTTAGCACCTGAACTATGATCGACCTGAATGTAAAAGTGCAACTTATGAATTATTGTTTTATTTTCCAATGTGTAATGTATTTTATTTTATGAATTATAATTCAGTCTGATTTGAATCTTTGTACTGTGAAGTCCGATTTTAATATTGTAATAAAGTTCTTGCATTTGTAAAGTAAATAATTATTTTTTAAAAATCGTCCCTGAAGGGCAGAAACTATTAGTCACGTAACTTTGATAATTGTATTTGCGTAATAAATTAATTTTTTAAAAAGTCAAAAAAGTGTTTCGAAAAAAGTGATATTTTTATTATAGCTCTAATTTATTGTCTTTATTCTAATCTATTAAAACTCACGATAATTTATTATCAATTTATTAAATTACTTTACAATCATTTATCACGTTCGTATATTTTAAACCACGTTCCCCGAGTTTCTTTTCTTCACTAACCATTTACATAAAATTTATATATATATATATATATATATATATATATATATATATATATATATATAATATATATATATATATATATACTAAACAGTCGTTATTCTCGAAGCGGGTAGTGACCTTCCGGAACAAACTCGATCGCCGTGCGGTCAGACTGGGTTTTTATAGCAGCCTCTTCCGGAAAGTTCGACTCGTCGGAGACCCATTAGGTATTACCTGGAATTTCTACCATCAGGTCAAATCTAGAACATATTTAGTAAATAAACAACATGTTTACAGATTTATTTTAATATGACTAATTTTTACGTAACATTGCCCCCTCTTAAAAGATGGTTCCGCCTGGAACCTTGTCGGGACTGGAACTGGAACGACATGCTGATATCGGCAACTGGACCCTCTTTTACAACTTCCAGTTGTATAAAAATGACAAGGGTCGGTTTTCTCTCCGCACCAGTAACTATGCAGATTGCAACAGACTAACACCTGGACTTCGGTGTCTTTAAAGATCTCTTCCACCATATTTCGGATAACCCTCCAATCTAATTGGCGGCACTCCAACTTTGGCATGGCTAACTTTTGCACGTCGAACTCTCGGTAGGTAGGTTGGTCACGGGCAGTGTCTTTTGTTAACAGGTAGAAAAGGTAACGTGATGCATCTTGGAGTTTCAAGGTTTTACCGGGAGCTGGCACTTGGCATTGAAGTTCTGCAACTCGACCAAACTTCCTTCGAAAGACATATGCCAACCCTAGTGCGTCTTTGATACTGGCCGGGATGGTAAGGGCCAGTGAGTAGTCATCGGGAAGCGCGAGTAGATCTTGCCTTTCTTCAGTGGTAACACCATGTCTTGCTTTACCGGTACCTCCATAGGCACCCATGAATTCCTCAAACGTGAGGTCAGACACATCTTGGACTTGGTTTACTTCCACTTCTTCATCTACGTCGTGGTCACCCTCGAAAGACGCCAGCCGGTTATGGTGTACTATCATCGGCTTTCCTCTCTGGATCTTGCTTATTCGGTAAATAACATCATTGATCTTTTTCATAATGACTTGGGGGAACAACCTTTTCGCTTTTTGGGATTATAAAGCCAGACTTTGTCGTTCTTCTTAAAACACCCCTTTTCGGCTTGCGTATCGTACCGTTTCTTCATTCGGTCACTAGCGATCTGGAGATGGGAACGGACCAACTCGTGTACATCGTCCATTCTTCTTCGTAATTCGATCACATAATCTTCACCTGCTACATCTTCTCCAGGTCGACACCCAAACTCTAGATCACAAGGTAGTCGCATCTCGCGTCCGAATAGGACTCTGGCTGGTGTCTGGCCTGTCGATTCGTTAACAGCAGATCTATAAGCCATTGTGAAGAACGGAAGATATTGGTCCCAGTCTCGCTGATGATCGGACACCATCTTTGTCAAATACTTGCCAACTGTCCTATTCATTCGTTCTACCATACCATCCGATTGCGGATGATAAGCCGTAATTCTTGTTTTCTTCATACCTAGTCTATCACATATCCCTTGGAATAGATCGCTTTCGAAGTTCCTGCCTTGGTCACTATGGATCTCCAAAGGCACTCCAAATCGGCTGATATATTCTTGGATCAACTTATCTGTGAAGTATCTAGTGAAGTAATCCATTACTACCAACATGTACTTGCCTCCATTATCACTTTCTCGAAATGGCCCAGCAGTGTCCAAAGCTATTCTTTCAAACGGGCTTCCAACATTATATTGTCTCATAGGAGCTCTCCTTTTTCGATAAGATCCGTTACTCGTAGCACAAATAGTACATTTCTTACACCATTCTTTTACATCGTCGGAACTGTTAATCCAATAAAACCGTTCCCGAATTCGCTGAAGGGTGTTCTTCACACCAAAATGCCCTCCTGATGGACTGTCGTGTAACTGACGAAGTACTTCGGCTATTCTGCTCTTTGGAATCACCAACTGTCTTCTCTTCTCTGAACCGTCATCATTTTCCAGGACTCGTTTGAGCAAGCCATCTTCCATGATAAATGAGTCCCACTGGGCCCAATACGTCTTAACTACTGAGCCTAGGTTCGATATTTCTTGGCAAGGTGGTCGACGGTTTTCCTCGTTCCATATTAGAATGTTCTGTACAACTGGATCCCTCTCTTGTTCTTCCCTTATCTTGGTAGGCGTCCAGTCGTCGTTAACCATCGTCGTTCTTAGCACTGCTGCTTCCTTGGATTCCGTTTTGTTGCAGTGGGAACACTCTACTGGGCATGGCCTTCTGGAAAGAGAATCAGCGTTTCGGTGGCTACCTCCGGCCCGGTGCTCAGTTTTGAAATCGTATTCTTGGAGTCGTTCATTCCACCTGGCTATCTGACCCTCTGGATTCTTAAACTGCATCAACCAGTTAAGGGCGGCATGGTCGGTTCGGATTAAAAACTTCCTTCCATAGAGGTATTGATAGAAGTGCTCTACTGATTTCACTACTGCCAGAAGGTTTTGAGAGAACTTTACTAAAATATCCAAGGACTCTTTCATGTCCTTCTTGAATCCGAGACAGCACTCCTCCAATTTCCACATTACTTGCATATGTATCTAATATGAACTACTTCTGGCAGTGGATACCCTAAAATTGGTGCTGTGATTAAATGCTTTTTTAAGGTCTCAAAGGCATTTTGGCAGTCTGTATCCCAGCGGTATTCTCTTGCTTCCTCTGTAAGTCGCGTTAATGGTTTAGTGATATCTGCAAACTTCTTAATAAACCTCCGGTAATAAGTACATAGTCCAAGAAAACTTCTCACTTGATGTTTGTCAGTTGGTTCTGGCCATTCCTTAATGGAATCGATTTTTCCTTTATCCACGGCCACTCCTTCTTTACTGACTATATGACCCAGATAATTGACTTTACCTTGAAATAGCACTTCTTGGGGTTTAACATCAATTGGGCAGCTTTAAGTCGATTAAAAACGTTTTCTAAATTCCTCAAATGATCTTCAAATGTCTCCCCCAAGACGATTATATCATCTAGATCAACGAGGCATGTTTTGGAAGATAAACCTCTCAACACATTTTCCATAAGCCTCTCAAATGTCGCAGGAGCATTACAGAGTCCAAATGGCATAACGTTGAATTGCCATAATCCTCTTTTTGCTTGTGGTAATCGTCCGTCGAGCTGTTTGACGAATTGGCTTAGCATTACCCGTATCAATTTTATGCTTAACAACGGTAGTTCTTCCCGTCTTTCCTCCTTTCGGTACGAAAATATCACGATACTGCCGAAGAAATTCCCTTAATTTCCTTTTCTCAATCTGATTCAGAGACTGTCCAGCAACTGCAACCATTTGGTCGAATTTGTCGTTGGAATTATCAAATGTGGTCGTCTGACGGATTATGGATGTCAGAGGTACAAAAGTTCCTACTTTTGTCTCTTTCTTGATGGTGACTGGATAGTCATTGACATTGATAAGTCTCACAGGTATTTCTTTAGCCGAAGTCACCAATTCCTTTCCAATTATAATTCCTCGGCCAACCTCGTCGTCATGGTTCCAAGGCTCCATCATAACGGGTGTCCCTTCGTCCACAATTCCCTGTAGGCGCGCTACTATTATCGTTTCACTTCTCGCAGGTACGACTGTATCTTCTTTAACCGCTGCTTGCATAGTGTTGTCATCATGTGGATGGAGAAATACCTCCTCGTTACCAACTTTGATTACCTTATTCTTAAAATCCAATTGGAATCCATGCGTATTCATTACGTCCATTCCTAATATAACATCCTCTTCGATGTCAGCAACTATAACAGTATGGACGAACTTTTCTGCTCCAATTTATAATTGTACCTGAAATTCTCTAAGAATTTTGGCATTTTCACCTGTAGCGGTCCGCAGTCGCAACCTCCTTGGTAACAGCTTCTTACGGCTGTTTATAACTGTCGGACGAATAATAGTTCTTGTCGCTCCGGTATCGACCAACAACGTATGCTTTTTATCATTTATTTCTCCATCTACATATACACTATCTTCACGACATTTTAAAGAAGCTATTAGAATGAGAGGGTCTTTGGAAAAGTTCTAGGTCGAAGCTACTCCCCTAAGGCCGACCCGTTCTGGTTTTGTCTTCGGTCTTATGGTCTTCGTTTTCTTGTGTGTCATGATTTTCACCATATTAACGAGCTGGTCAAGTTTATCTTCATCTTCTTCCTCTTTTACGGTCCTAACTTTACTGTACCCACCAGAGGCCTGCGTAGCTGACTCGTATTCGAGGGCGGCGGATAAGACATTAACCAGCGTCTTATGACGAGCTAATCGTAGTGTTCTCTGCATTTCATGATCACGAAGACCATCAATAAACGTTTGAACAGCCAACTTTTCCATCATGTCTTCGGGACCTGTTCGTGGCCATATCGCATATTTAACCTCTTCTTAAGTTGTTCAAAATCATCTGTCTCCTCTACGGCTATGGTCTGAAGCACATCTAAAGCATCTCCTCGAAGAGCGATAGTCAGGTTTACAGCCTTTTCTTTTTCAGACTATCCATTCGCTATTGCAGCTGATTCGAACTGTTTCATGTAGTTGTTCCATGACGATCTTCCGTCGAAAGTTGGGACTTTAACATGAACAGAAACTCCACTTCCTTCAAATTCCGGCCGTGTTTCCAACTTACATTTCACCTCGTCTCTACTGTAATTGGATTGTTTCCTCTCTCTGTCATTCTTGTTCCCTCCATCTTCCTTTCCATCTCTTTCATCTTTTCTTCGAAGGCCAACATATCGGCAGCAACTTGGTTTTTTAATGAAGACATTCTATCGTCGATGGCAGACATCTCAGAAGTGACTTTAGAGATGTTAGCAGAAACTTGCTTTCCAGAGAAGAAATCTCTTTAGAAACTTTGCTTTCTAAAGAAGCGATGTCGCCGGAAACTTTGTTTTCTAATTTCGTAATCGACGAGATGACAACAGCTACATGCTTGTCTTCAAATATATAAGTTTCCGGATCTAAACCCTCTTCTTATTAAAGCGTTCTTTAGTCGTTGGATTAAATCAGCCTTTTTTCCGCTAGAAGCTAATTCTCTGTCTTCAAGATGTCTTCTTAGATCCGTAACTGTGAGCTCATAAATTGTAGCCATATTCACAATTTCACTTCTGACACCAAACGTTATATTTTTATTATAATTTGTCTTTATTCTAATTTATTAAAACTCACGATAATTTATTATCAATTTATTAAATTACTTTACAATCATTTATCACGTTCGTACATTTTAAACCACGTTCCGCGAGTTTCTTTTCTTCACTAACCATTTACATCAAATTTATATATATTTATACTAAACAGTCGTTATTCTCGAAGCGGGTAGTGACCTTCCGGGACAAACTCGATCGCCGTGCGGTCAGACTGGGTTTTTATAGCAGCCTCTTCCGGAAAGTTCGACTCGTCGGAGACCCATTAGGTATTACCTGGAATTTCTACCATCAGGTCAAATCTAGAATTTTTATTCTTTATTTTTTTAATTCTTTTAATTCTTTATATTAGAACAGGTTTATTTTAATATGACTAATTTTTACGTAACAGTTTATATATATATATATATATATATATATATATATATATATATATATATGTAAATACTTTTCTCTTTTTGGGTGTGGTAGTCAATAAAAAATAGAGCTTTGCTAAGGCGTACTATTTATTCTGAAATCCGAGCTTTCGGTGGTTATTTGCCACCTTTATCAAGGTCTACAATAAAAATTACTGTGTTATAAAATTAGGCTGATGTAATATAAAAGTTATAAAAACTTACCAGAAAGTAAGATTCATAGCATATAAAACACAACGTTAAATAACATAATGTGATCTGAATTACTGAAGGCATTAAAAATTTTAAAAACTTTAAAATAACTTAAAAATTAAAGAACATGTTACAAAGTTTAAAAAGTAAAAAATAAGACGACATGTTTGACAAAAAAACTTTTATTCAGATTGTATCTATAAGATAAGATCTGAGATCCAGAATCTTAGCAAAATTTACAATTTTATTTTGACTTTTGACTAGGGTTTTCTGCATCTCAGAGTGTTTCATGTTTCTTAAATTCCATTATTAATTGCTATAATTATCATGATTAACTTCAGTTATTATTCAGATGTTCATTTTGTTTTGGTTGTTTGTTTTTTCTAAACCTACTTACTAAATACTATTTTCTTTTTATTGTTTGACATAATAAACTTTTTTTAAATTTCCCTCTCAATTCTAAGTTGGTAACATGGTTGGTAGTACTTAAAATCACAAACGGCATTTTGTTAGACATCAGTTTGAAAGTTTGTTTTTTGTAGTTACATCGAACTATTTAAACAACAATAGTTCCTCCTACTACCTCTTTCTGTTCGTGAGATGTGACTGAATTCAAACCTGCGAAGACGACTGTTTTTTGTCAAACATGTCGTCTTATTTTTTACTTTTTAAACTTTGTAACATGTTCTTTAATTTTTAAGTTATTTTAAAGTTTTTAAAATTCAGATCACATTATGTTATTTAACGTTGTGTTTTATATGCTATGAATCTTACTTTCTGGTAAGTTTTTATAACTTTTATATTACATCAGCCTAATTTTATAACACAGTAATTTTCATTGTAGACCTTGATAAAGGTGGCAACTAACCACCGAAAGCTCGGATTTCAGAATAAATAGTACGCCTTAGCAAAGCTCTATTTTTTATTGACTACCACACCCAAAAAGAGAAAAGTATTTACATATTTTTTCCAAACTAGTCAAAAAATTTTGGACTACCTTGTCTATATATGTATATATATATATATATATATATATATATATATATATATATATATATATATATATATATATATCTTCTATCGATCCAGCATTGGTGTTAAAAGCAGCTGGTGTGGAAACTTGATTTCCCCAAAACTCATGGATTTCTTCTTGGCTTGGGTACGATTTATTGGCACTTTTTGCGGTAAAATTAAGTTTCCGATAGAACACCTTGTCGGCATTTTCAAAAACCGTATTGTTAGATTTTCATTTGTTACTAATTTTGTATCTCCTTAGTCGGCCTGAGTAAACCGAAAATTTTTGTTTTAATGTATACAGGCACTGTTGTGCTGTGTTGTTTTCTGGATTATATTGTGTCTTGAGGTGGTTACCATTATTTCTTCAGCTCTTCTCATTACTTTTCTACTTGTTGCTCCTCGAACATATTCCATGATTTGATCAATGTCCTTACGTAATGATTCAATTTTCCTTAGCAGCCGTTTTTCCCAATTTGCAACTCTGTTATCTGTCCTTTCGATAATATTACCCCGTCGTGTTCTGATTTTAATACCGATAACATTAGCAATTGCTGTTGCTGCACAGTAAATCAGCATATGCAAATATACTAATTTATGAGTTTGCACGATATAATTGAGTAGGAGTTCAGTGTTCATAAATTGTAACAGCGCACCTAGTTTCTTACAAGAGTCTATTTTTGGTAGCGGTGGTCTGCTAAGTGGGTTTGTCCCATTAAACTCTTGTACTGCACGTGCAATTTCTTTTACCAGGCTATCGTCCAACTCGTTGTTGTCCTACTGCGTATTAAAAGGTTGAGTTTCTTGTATGAGAGGCTCAGAAATCTGCTCATTAAGGATTTCATAATAAACTTGATCTACAACTAACTCTTGGTTATGAATCTCCCGTTCGACTTCGCTTCTGATGGTATCGCGTTTAGTCTGTTTCTTATTACTTGGTATTGATCTGCTATTCTCTGTTAAAATACTTGAATCTCTGGCTACTCCCTGCAAAATTCGGCATGCAGATGTTGTCGATAGCCGATCGTTTCTCGACCGAGGTTCGTCACCTTTTAATAGAATTTTTTTCATTTATAGACACAGACACAAAGCTTTTTGACACTCTTTCCTCCATGTATATCCTTTGCCTTTTTCTGTCAATTTTGTTAATGGCTTTTGACTATTGGCAAATCCTTTGACAAAACTTCGCTAATATGTACATAAACCAAGGAAACTTCTAATTTCGTGTTTATATCTTGATACTGGCCTCGTTTGTCTTGTTTGTCTAAAGTCCTCGTAGACACACCTGTCTCAGGACTAGCAACTTCACGTGGAGTCATATGTCGCCATATTACCAAATCTACCGGTAACTTTAACATCATAAGAATTAATATCATATAATGTAAACTAAATTTAAACAAACAATTTTTAACGAGTTTTTATCCACATATGTAGTGGTTACATACATGTATACCTAGGCACTGATGATGAAATATGGATTTCGAAAACGTTTTGTGATATAGCCCGATTGGGCTTTTTTTAAATTATATACCTTTTATAAAGGATTTTTAATAAAAATTTTTTGATATGGTGGTATACAGCCAACTACAGGAACTCTGATTCCTTGTGGAGTTAACATGGTTTATCTTTTAGATTAGGATTTTAACAGTCAGTTTCAAGCAGCATTCGAACTGTTAAAACAGTTTTAATATATGATATTGCATGGTTTTATATTATTTGAATGTTACTATTAATACCATTTTGCCTTTCAGGTGATGAAGATGTCTGACGACGAAGCCTTACGCCATTTTAGGTCAAAGTTTGATGAAGCTCTTTCAAATTCTTGGAAGACTTCTGTGAATTGGGCTACTCATAACATAGCTAAAAATAACAGAGCGTAGTCTTAATTTTTGTTTACATTTGATTATGTTGCCAAGCTGATAAGAATAAAGTGCCAACATGTAGTAGTAATAGTACATTTATACACTAAGTTACGAAATTATTTGTAAATAAATTTTGTCAATATTCGCGCTTTACTTATTTATTTTCCATACAATAATATTAAGTGACAGAATACCAAATAACTCAGTAAGATCTCTCTGTACGATAAAGGATATTGTACGATGGGAAGAGAGAACAAACGGGAATGGAACCAGCATGTTACACGAATTGATAGTGAGAGACTATGAGAGAGTCACCATGAGATGTGGAAATACTCAGACTTTGACAGAAATGACACATCCCTTGTGGAATGGGCAGAGGAACATGGTGCCCACCTTCTATTCGACGCCAAAAATAGAGGCACTTTTAGATCTGCGGCCTGGAGGAGAGAATATAACCCTGATCTCTGTTTTGTTACCATTGACAACAAAGGCCAACCGCTAGCAGCATCACGAAGGGTTATGCCTGACTTTCCACATAGTGGAACATAGATAATCGCCCCGTCCTAATCAAGATCGGTATCAGCATTCCGATTATAAGATCGTTCCCACGCCCCAGATGGAACTTCAAGAAAGCTAACTGGTCTGCTTTCACCAGTAATCTTGACAAATGCCTAGAATCGTTGATTGAATAACCCAAATAGATCTGCAGCCGTACACAAATTAAACGTAGCAACTATTCTGTTCTCAAAAACCGTGTCGCCATCTATGTTCGAGAGAGAAAATTACACTACGGTTAAACATAAAAGATTTCTTCTCTTCATATTACCTCCCCTTAATTCTCAACGTAAATATTGCTTCCCAACTTTAATTCCTAAATACATTCATACATTGAAACTGTGCATTTTGAAATTTGTTTTGTAATTTATTTGTGTCCTAGTCGATTTATTTTTTTTTTGGTGAAAAATGAATTCTTCTAAAATTACAACGACACGTTGTATAAAAATTTTAATCTCTCGAGAAAAGATGGTGTAGTGTTATTTAAATTTCCTGTTAAAAATCAAGATAGGTGTAAAAAGTGGATGGAGAACTGTGGAAATGAAGAAGTGCGAACCTATTTAACTGAAGACTTAAAAATATATCATATTTGTGAAAATCATTTTCAATCTACATCGTTTTATGATGCAACAGTGAAATCTAAAAAACTAATAAAAAGTGCAGTTCCTTTTAAATACCTATCGAGTGGTAAGTATTTATTTTATGTATACTTTTTTGTTTTTAGCAAAATCGCTTTCTTGTAAAATAATGATTTCTAACGCATTTAATAAAATCTATTTTAATATCTTAGGCTATTGATTATATACTTTAGAAAAGAACTGCAACGATCTAGGGGATTTATTGTTTCATATGGTCAATGGACCACAAGCAAAAAAAAACACGAAAGAAAGAATTTTGTTTTTTGCCTTATAACTTTTTTCACAGGGATATAAGTAAAGGTATTGATTCACATAAAAAAACTTTCATCCTTTCTCTTTAAAATGACGTTTGGTCGAAATCTTTATGATTTATAGTTTTAGAAATATGATTTTTTAAAGATCGCCACTCAGAGCATTTTTGGGCCATTTCCCTTATTTGGCAAACATTGTTCTGTAACTTTAGAAGAGAGAATGGTACATTTTATAGGAAGAGAAGTCAACTACCGTTACGGTTGTATTCTACTGTACGAGGTTGTACGACTATTTTTAAGCAATTTATGGTTTTTCAAAGTTTATACATTTAACGATTCTTGATATTTTTTCACCTCTAAAAGCCTCACCCTGCCTCTCAAAATTCGGCTTCTGAAATGTTATGTATTCCCGGTTTTGTTATATGGAATGGACGCGTGGACAATGACCGCAACATTGATGAAAAAAGTAGAGGTCTTCGAAATGTGGGCTTACTGACGTATATTACGTATATCCTGGACTGAGCACGTGACCAACGAAGAGGTACTACGGGGGATAGGTAAAGAGAGAGAGGTATTAATAACTATAAAGAAAAGAAAGTTGGAATACTTGGGTCACGTTGTGAGACATAATAAATATAGAGTACTACAGCTGATCGTTCAAGGGAAAATAGACAGCAGAAGGGGTCCAGGGAGGACAAGACACTCGTGGCTCCAAAACTTGCGGCAATGGTTCGGATTGTCATCTGCTGAACTATTCAGATTAGAACTATTCAAACAAAGTCAGAATAGCCATGTTGATTGCCAACGTTCGGAACGGACAAGGCACATGAAGAAGAAGATATTTTTACGATTCTTCTTCTTTGAGTGCCGTATCCATATTCAGACGTTGGCCGTCATCATGTTTACAATTTCCTGAAACCTTTCTCTGTCGGCTGCTGCGCGAAATAATTCTACTGTGGAACCACACCATTGTCTAATATTACGCAGCCATGAAAGTATTTAAAATTCGCATTAAACTTTTTTTCTGGTACCTTTGGGTATATACCTGAATCAAAATTTTTTATTCAGCAATATATATATATATATATATATATATAATATATATATATATATATATATATATATATATATTGGAATAATAATTAGATATACAAGAAATTAGCATAGTAATATTATGATATTTAATTAATAAACTTACTTAAATAGTGGTTAAAGAAATAATTTATAAGTCATATACTAGCAAATATTATTAAAAAATAATTATATGAGGGTATTTTTGAAAATTTAGCATAGGATTAAGTTTTTAAAAATTCTTTATTTTATTTTATTCTATAAATAAATATATTTAAGTCAGCCTTGTGTATAGGCAACCAAATATACACTCTTTATGACATGACGATGCCTATTTTGAACTAAATAAGTGACAGATGAAAAATTGTGTTATTTATTATTTGGAATTTTAATTTAAATATTATTACGGATCTTAAATAGTGATAATATATTCATTTAAGATGTTTAGTGTATATACATATAATAGTGTATTCCGATCTGAAGAGCCTAAATGTCCGTTAAATTATCTATAGAAAGCAAGGAATTTTCTGGAAAACGTCAATATGACTATTTGCATAGTAGAGGATTCCAGAACTTTCATCTATGGATGAGATGAAAAGTTTAGAACATGATTTCTTTCCCGATAATTCTGGAACCCGGAAAAGATATATAAACCATGTAATTTAAAGCAAGGGGGGATGATTAAGTAAATTTCAGTTGATTCGTGAAGTTAGTAAAGTTAGAAGATCATTAAGTTATAGGAAGTCATTAAGTTACAGTCAATTATTAAGTGAATTAGTTAGAAGAATTTAAGAATTAAGTTACATTAAGTCAGTCAGTCAGGTACAATTAAGTCATTAAATTAGATTTATCAAGAAAGTTAGTTCAAGACAGTTATAATTAAATTAAATAAGAAAGGATTATCTTGGAACAATTCATTAAGTCAGATACAGTTGGAGTTGGTATATTATATGGAAATTTCAAGAATTTTAAATTAAAATGTCTATATGCAATTTCCCAAATACAAGGATAACCGAGGCTGATTAAGAAGATATTTAGTGGTGATTATAAATTTGATTTTGGAAAACTTTAGGCTTTCAGTGAAAGAAAGGTACCAAATTTTGTTAATATAATTTAATAATTGTAAGAATTTAAAATTTTAGATCGGTTGTTTTAAATTTATATTGTTTATATATATATATATATATATATATATATATATATATATATATATATATATATATATATATATATATATATATATGTTTCATAATAGTTATAATAAAGATAATTTAAAAAAGTACTTACAAACTAATTCTTTGAGAACCGCGATAAAAACCCTATACTCATATATACTTCATCTAATTTAGATAACGACTTACGTCATTATCTACGTCAGAGATCGAAGTTGACATAGTTGCCAAAGTATAAAAAAATCCTGATTCCATTTTAAATCAAATAGATTACATAATTATTGCAAAAGTATTACCATCTCTTCACAACGACTATTTAAATTCTTACGTGACATTTTTGAAATAAAACACACTAATTTTGTTCTAAAAAGAACAGATTTTATTAAATAGTTAAAAATATAAAACAAGAGATATTCACTTTAAAATTCAAAATAATGAAGTACAAAAAGTGTCAACACCGCAACTGTCAAATAAGTGTTACCAATTTATGCCAAAATTTTAGCTTTGTTCGATTACAGTTACAGTGTGTTCCGAACAAATGTTCTTGATAAAAACGCTTTATAATGCATTTATACAAATTAAATGAAACATATTATTGTGTATTTCTTTAAGTTAACATTAATAGAAATTTTTAAATATTATTTCTACGCGTATATAATAAAATATGTCTAGTGGCTGTAATGCCAGTGTACTCGGTAAAGTGATTCTAAAAAAGAATACACCTACACCCTAAATATTTTGTGTTGGTATCATGTAACGTCACAGGCTATGACGCCGATGACGTGCATCGTTATATAAATTACATGAAGTGTATTTTATTTTAAACACTCATTGCTCATATACAAAACAAAAAATCATAACAATATATATATATATATATATATATATATATATATATATATATATATATATATATATATATATATATATATATATATATATATATATATATATATGATATATATGTACCTAAAGGTACCAGAAAAAAAGTTATGAGAAATCTAAAAAATATAATATCTAGTAAAAAATATCAAAAATCGATAAAAGTATACAACTTTGAAATACCATATCTTGCTTAAAATGAGTCGAACAATGTTTGCGAAATAATAAGAAAAATGGACCAAAAATGCTGTGAGTGGCGAACTTTGAAAAATTATATTGCGGAAACTATAAATCCTAAGGTCTTCTACCAGACGTCATTTTAAAGAGGATGGATGGACTTTTTTTTGTGAAGCAATGCCTATATGTATGTATCTACCTACATTCCCGTGAAAAAAGTTTGCGACAAAAAACAAAATTGCTTTCTTTTGTGTTTTTTTAATATATTTTTATAAAAAAAATATTTTTGACTTTAAAAAGTAATATTTTGATAGTAAATTTAATTTGGAACAATTTTTCTGTAGATGTGTATGTACGAATGTATTCTTTGGCTACGTGGTTTGCAGAGGTCACGATAGCTGGAAGAGATTAATTGTTTCTGGAAACGTTCCGGGGAGAAGATCAAGAGGATGATAACCAGCTAGATGGTCCGACCAAATTAAAAATTCAGCTGGAAACGCTCTTAGAGCAGCTGAATATAGAAACAAATGGAAAATGAAAAACAAATGTACGAAAAGTGCATAGAACTTACCCTATGCACCCTAGTGCATAGCGGTTAATTCACATCTTTCTCAAAAACGCACCCATTTAAATGGTAGCACTCCGCGGTTTTTTCATATTTAGGGGTCCATTGACCATATGAAACAATAAAACTCCTTGAACGTTGTAGTTCGTTTAGCTCTTTTATTTTGAACATAATCAATAGCTTATCTGTTGCGGTTGCTGAGTAATTCGTCGTTGTTTTGATATTATTAAAATAGCACATTTTACAGAACGTATTTAACAGTATATACCACAAAATCAATGCCTAATTAAACATTAAATATACCTGTAAAAAAATTCCATAACCTCTACTTTTTTCGATATGCAGCGATATATTAACATATTATCTAAAAATTGTTACTTCACAAGAACGCGATTTTAATAATAGTGGCATGTTTTAGATTGTGTCCTTTTTTATTCTACATCGCACAATATGGCATAATAAAATTAACATAAATACGAATTACATTGTAAAAAAATAATTTTCGTTATTTGTGACGGAAGCTAAGTTTTCGTCCATTCACTCACGGTAAAATATTGCAAAACCTCCTTTGAACAAACCGCGTGGATTCAACGTGATACAACCAAAAAATTAAGCACTTTTCGGGGAAAACTCATTTCAACTTTTTCAAATTGTTTAAAAAAAGCTTTATTTTTGTTTTTTAAACGTGGCAAAATCTTTTTCAAATCCCCTTTTCAAAAACTCAAATCCCTTCCCAAGTAAACGTACACCTGTTCTAACTTGGCTACATTATACCGATGATGGGCCAATTCTATATATTTTATTAATTCACATTCACTTTGCCAGTTTTTGCCAATAAGTTTTATAATTCTTCTGATCTGTAAGTTTCATCGGTTCAAACTGATTTTTTTTTTAAAAAGGCTGTAGTTAAAACGGCTTGAACGAGTCACTAATCACGAATGTATGCAAATTTTGAACAGCCACAGCCACAGCCACAGTCTTACAGGAAAACAAAAAATCTAAAATATTCAGAAAAGAAAAACCTACATTTTTGTTCCTTGTGCAAAAAACGTGTTTTTTTTTTTGTTAAAAAATGAACATATTCACTCCCAAATAACTCGAAAGTTAGCTATGTGTATGCCAAATTTAATGTCAATCCAAGAGGTTCTTTAAAATATACAGCACAAACCGTGCGCGAATAAACTATTTTTATGCAGTAACATTTTTTTTTTATTTTTGGTGTTTCATTAAAAAAATGTGTTTGTTTTTAGACACTAGTGAGACAACTGACCGTACTTTGACAGTTAATCGCAGCCAAAATGTTAAAACTTATTTTGGCCAAAGGAAATTGGAGTTTGCTGCTATGTTTCCAGAACAGGATGTTAATTATGTAGAAGGTATTAAAGACTTCCTATACACCACTTTGGACAAACCCTGATGATACGCTCCAACCCGAGTCTCAAGTGAAAATCACTAAAAATACACATACTTCGGTGTGGAGAGTCACAAAATCTACGAATAAAAAAGAGTTTACAGCCAAAAACCAACCAAGAATTATTCTTAAAAGCCTTCTAAATCGTTGCTCAGAAGAAGCAAAAATTTTTGTCGAAATGCAACTTTTCCACGCAAAAGGTCAAAAATGGAGTCTAGCTGAAAAGAAATTGTCGCTTTCCATTTACTATAAATCCCCTGGACTGTATAAATTTCTAAGAAATAAATTGAAATTTAAATTACCAGCAGAATCAACCATTCGGTCTTGGTTAAAAATATATAATTTGCAGACCGGTGTAAAAACAACTTTAATTTCGAAAGTAAAAAATAAAGTTAAAGCCATGACTGACGCTGAAAAACATTGTAGCATATTATTCTACGAAATTAAGTTAGAAGTAGGGTTAGAGTACAACAAATTTTATGACTGTTTAGAAGGTGTCGAAGATTTTTCAGCTTTAGGAAGAAAGGACAAGTTGGCAGACCACGCAATTGTATTTATGGTTAGGGGTATCATGAATTCATGAAAAATACCATTTTGCTAGTACATTTCAAAGGTCCTGTAAAAGGAGAAATGTTAAAAGAGTTATTATCTGAAGTAGTAGGAAAGGTGAACGAAATAGGCTTAATTCCAAAAGTTCAAGTATTACATGCTAATTATATAAAAATTGTACAAGGAACTATGTACATTTCTGTTAATATAATTAATTTGTGCACGCTTATGTGTTTCTGAGTAACGGCTTTACAGTTTTGAGAATTTCGTATTTTTTAAATACACCATAACTGTAAAATACTTTTCTATTGTATTTTCTGATTTTTCAAAAAAAGATAGAATGTTTTTAAGAGATTTTGTAAAGTGTTATCAAAAAACAAAAATATATTTTCATATTACTTATTGATATAAAAATTTAAGAACACAAATTTCGGTTATTATAATTTATTTGTCCCCGCTTATGTGTTTTTGGGTAACAGAGATTACAGTTTTGTGAATTTCTTATTTTTCAAATACAGTAAAACCTCCGTTGACCGAAATAACGGGTGGGGGGGGGAGGCCGTTTCGGATAACAATAATTTCGGTTAAAAATAACATTGTTTTTTATAGTATTCTTGGTTAAAGTATTGTTATTAAATAATACTATGAGGTGATTTTGTAATGTTTTCTAATAAGTAATAAAATTAAGGAAAATGAACAAGTTTAACAAGTTTTTTAAAGAAATCTATTTTCTTTTACGTTATCGTTTGACAACGATGTTTTGCAGCTATATATCTCCATCGTTCATTTGCAGAACGTCGTGAGTTTGCCTCATTTCTTCGTTCGACGAAACGTAAAGCAATCGGAAAAGGACAAAACTTTGTACAATGATAACAAAAATTAAGAACCTAGTCGTTTCCCTAACATATTAAGCCTACTGTATAAAATTCTTCTCCTTAAAGCATTGAAAATCTCATCAGCGGTCTCATGCTGTCTGTTGTCTGTTGGGTCGTCATCTTCGTCGTCTGATACGCTCAGGTTGTCTGGATGAGGAACCATATCAATGATGTCCTGGCCGATGAATTCACTTTCTAAATCATCGGCTGCTAACCACTCACGTATCTCTTCTTATTTAATTTCGTCACATCCCGGCAAATTTTTTATTAAAGATTTAATTTCTTCTGTCGTTTCTTTGCCATTTTCTTCTTCAGGATCGTCAATCAAAATCCTATCAAAAAGTTAGTTCCAGCATTTTTCCAACATAAACAACATGTTTCATTGTTGAACATTTGAGGATTTCAGGAACACTTTTGGATTCATTTGTCTCCTGTAATAACAGATGTCTTAAGAATGCTCCTCTATAATGTCTCTCGAATGTCTCTATTAGTGCCTGGTCTAACAGCTGAATTAAGCTCGTGACATTCGGTGGCAAGAATCTGACAATTATCACTATTATGATAGATTTTGAGTCAATAAGCAACAATGCTTTGATTGGAAGGTTTTTTTATTTTAAAAAGGATTTTACGCTTGGGACGAATTCATTTTCGAACCATTCTAAAAATAAAGTGGTCGACCATGAGCTTTTTTGACTTCTATAAAAAACTAGAAGTGCTTTTTCTCAAATATCTTTTAGAGCTCTTGGTTTTTTGATTTCCCAACACACATACGCATCAATCGGTGAGTGAAATTGATAGAATTTACATTTTGCGATAAAAATTTACTTTTTATAGACGAAATTATTGAAACTGTCAGCCGTTTCGGTTAAACGATGATTCCGTTAAAAAGGTTTCGGTTAAGGGAGGTTTTACTGTATATCTTAACTGTAAAAGTGTTGATTGTAGTTTTTGGTTTTTCAGAAAAAAAAATACTATGTTTTTAAAAGTTTTTGTAAAGTGCTACCAAAAAATAATAAAAATATATTACAATACACTCTGGCCTAATGTCTCTTTTTTATTACGAAAATTCCTACACATATTAAAGAAAATCGCACGTTAATAGTATAGGATCCGATATAATGTAGAACTGCACCGATATTTTTAATGACTAAAAATTATTTGATATGGAATTCAGTATGTTATCAAAATTATGAGAAACAAGGTGTGCCTGATTTAATTTTGTTCTGAATATAATTAATTAATAATTATTAAAAAATAACTTTTTTTATAGGTGTAATAAAAATTCGGCTTCGGTAGATATTATTTTATTTTATTTTTATCATTCGAAACAAAAAAGGTCTTTTGTATTTTTTCTCTGAAGTTGATCGTTTTCGAGTTTTAAATAATTTAAAACTAAAAAGAAACAACGAAAAATTTCGATTTTCAAGGCTCAAAACACAAGCAAAAATATTAATTTTGTAATCATCAAGTACAAACTTGCGAAATTTCTTCTATCAAGTCCCGATAAGAATGTTTGCCATATTATGCATGTTTTGAATTTTTGCAAATATTAATGAGGAAGGTTTTTTGTGGGAAGACAGGCGATCGGGCTGGGCTACATTAATAATTAAAAAACAATGATTTAAAATGAAAGTCCAAAATACTTATCAAGACCTGATAAAATAATGTTGAGCTTGAACTTAGGTACTACATAATTTCAAAAATGAAGTGAAACTTATTATTCTAAGCCTTGAAGATCATCATATCTCGTTATTTTTCAGTTTTAAATTGTTTATAACTTGAAAACGATCAGCTTAAGAACAAAAATTAAAAAAGCACTTTTTTGTTTTGAATGAATCTAAAATAATATGTGTCCGCAAAATTTTCTTTATAAAATAAGTTATTATTAAATTATTAATTAATTATAGTCACAACAAAATTAGATCGGTCACCCCTTGATTTTATAATTATTAACATTCTAAATTACATATCAAATAATTTTCATTGCAGTTCGATCTTTATCGTATCTGTATACAAAATATAATATTGACAAAATAAATTCAAACGTTGGCGAAGTGCTAAATGCTTCACAGACATATTTCTTAGAAATCAGATATAACGCTGGTGTGTTGTCCAGTTCTCTGACTCACTACACTTCGTAAGTACTGCCATAAATTGGTTGTGGAAGGGCACGATAGAGGAGGTAACGGCACCTCTTTCTACGATCATTCTTGTATGAGCGCAAATTCGTAACTAGTTGTTTCCCGTAATATCCACTAGAATCGCTGATTCTTGATGAAATTTTAATTTTTTGGGTTGCACGTTTCTCTCCATAAGCGTTGCGGATCTATTTGGGTTATTCAATCAACGCTAGAATGGATTCCACCAAAGAGTCTACGGGAGACTAACAGGAGCAATAATTACCTCAGCAAAAGCGACAATCCCTAGAGGATACCGCAAAGAATATATCCCTGGTTGGACAGAACAGAGCGAACAACTGTATGAAGAATATTGCGAAGATGGAAAGCAGGAGATTGCAGACGAACTACTGAACAGCATTGATGCTGCCAGGCGTGAAAAATGAACCCAGACAGTAGAAAACCTAGACTTTGTAGCATTTTCAATTTCATTGATTCTTTTAAGTATATTGAAGTCCCCTTGTATACGAAATATTAAAATCACCTTATATATTTTTGATAGATCTAAAAATATTTCGTACGTATTCAAACCGAAATATCTTTTCATTTCTTTCTTAGGTCGGCCAAGTTGAAATAAACCATTTTAGAGTTGTTTATTTATTTTACTTCGGCAAATTTCTTTTCAATTTTATGCGTCTCAAAGGATATCTACGTCGTTCGTTGGTTTTGCTATTTCAGCAGTTCGTTGATTTTCAAGTTAAGCGAACAAATTTTTAATTTCGTCACTCTCGGTGAAGCCGCTGTCAAGAGCGTTTGTAGTTTTATTGGAGTCCGAATTTTTCTTCAAATTCGTAATGTTTTTTCGTTTTTTTTGTCATTTGTCATGGGAAAATGTGTAGTGTGGTAGCAGTTAAGAGCTCGGCTTGTAATCTTCAGAAAGCCGACAGATCCTGTTTCTAGAAAGTTATATGTGTTGTAATATGTCCTAAATGGAAGATTTGTAAGGTGTTACAACGATATAAGAGGCCATCGTATTTTCAATGAAGTTTTGAAAAGCCAAGCTTAGAAGTTTGCAATTTTTTTTTACCCGAAGCCCGATGATCCAGCCGAACTTCAACTTCCTTCGTCTATTTGTTTGTCCCTGGTCATTCCAGACCATTCTGAAGCTTGGAGACGCTTGTGTTATTTTGCAGTGTTTAGAAAACCAGTTCCAGCCCCAAAACTAATATTTGGTGAAGTCAGGTACTTTTTTTGTTAAATTTTTTATTTAAAGAAAAAATAGACATTTATCATTAATAATTGCTTTCATGACAAGGTGAAAAATTTGTAATAAGTAAAATTATAAAAATTAGGATTTGGCTCACTGTCATAATAATTATTCTTATACACATAACTAACCATAAGTTTTGAATTTGTTTTGTTTTTTTTAAGTTGACCTTAATGTAAACTGCATTGAAAGATCTATATGATTTCAATTTTGTTTTTTGTAATTATCATTTGTTTTGTAACTGTTTGTGGTACACATAATTAAAGGTAAAATTTTGTTGTCTTAACTTTTTGTTTATTTTTTTTTTGAGTAACCCTTTTTGAGTTTGTTTGAAAAAGATATGTTTTTTATGTTTTGATTTTGTTTTCTAATTATTTCCCTAGTTACAACTAGTGGTTGTAATAGGCATAATTAGGCACCTCAAGTGGCGCCCTATATTAAATTCCTTGAGGTGTTTCTTGTTTATTTTTATTTTGTTTGTCCCAAGAACCCTTTATTTCTTTTTTTGTAGTTCCCCCATTCCAATGCCCTTATCTTTTACTTATCCACGACCCCAGCTCTCCTACGAAACCCTGAGTGTCCGTTCGCATCAGTAGCGATTATTTTGCTTGCCTTATCTCCACCCCTTTAGTTTCTTCCCCAAATTTTCTACCCCCTTGTTTTAAAGTCCCCTGTGGTAGGCAAAATATTATCGTTACAAAAATGGCGCCCTTGGCGTGGGGCATATTTCAGGCTTTTGAATGTTCCTGCATCTTTAGATTTTTGTCCCTTTTCCCGAAGCCACATATCTTTTTCAGTTCGTCCCTAGTTTTCAGTCATTTATATGAAACCCTGTCTTCCAGATAGTACCCCGGTGTCCCACAAACAGTTTGTTTATGTATTTGTATCAACATATGTATTGTTGTTTTTTCTTTGTATGGTATTTGTATTAACATATGTATTATTGTATATCAACAGATGTATTTGTTGTATATTGACATATGTAATGTTGTTTCTTTTATTTCGTGTACTGTAGAAATTTTTTTATATGTATTTTTGTGTATTGGTAAATGAAAGCAAATATTTTGAGATTAAATATTGAATTTTAAGTTATTTACAGTAACAAATTAAGTGTACCGTTATTGTGCCATTTATTTTTGATTGATTTGACATTTCTTACAGAAAAATCGGTTTTTGTAATTTTGTTTTGTCTGGTCATTTTGAGTAAATGTGTTTATTGTTTGAGTGACTTTTCTTTGAGCTGATGAGTATAGTTGTGTTTTATCTTTTGTCCTAAGCCATTTCATTGTTTCTTCAAGGCCCTCTCTGACGGCGTTTGTGTTATGCCACGGGCTAGTAAGAGATTGTGAATGTGAAGAGTAGTCCCCTGTGTTTCTCTGTTGTTCCCTAATTAACCAGCTTTGACGGCGTATGTAATGCCACGGGTTAATAGGAGATTGTGTTCCCCTGAGTCCCCTTTTGTGTTTCCTGTCTTGTATCTGAATGATGACAAGTGTAATACTCGTGATCGGAGGTGCTGTTTAGTTTTGCCTAGGAGCAGTCTCATTTAGTTTTCAGAACAAGAGCAAGGTTTTTTATGTTGTGTTATTTTGTGTAGCTCACTCAAAAGTCAAGTTTTCAATATTATTAGTATTTTTGTATTACCCTGTATGTGAAGTTTATCGAGTATGTTGTTTTGTATACATTGTGTATTTGCTTTCATCCAAACATTGTTTTAGTATTTTTGTTCCCCCCTGTATGTGAAGTTCGTTGAGTTTTCTTCGAATGGTATTTTCAGTTGTATTGTGATTTGCTTTATCCAGTGTTCCGTTAAATCAAGTCTATTCCTGTCCCAAGTTAACTGCTACGATTTCCATTTTCTTCTGTGTCCAGTTTTCGTAAAATTATGTAGAAATAATTTTCGTCTATTTCCTTGTGAATTAAAAAATACGTATTTGGAATGATGTCATTCCTTATTGTCGGCATTTTTAAAATGTGAACGATATCAAGTTTGTTTATTCTTGTTCGTCTTAAGTATCCCATGTCTGAGAAAAGAATTTTGTTTACGTTAACGAAATAATTTATTTCATATGTAGACGCTGTCCTTTCTTTAAGTGTTTATAAGTATTTTATTTCGTCTTTTTATTGAGTGTTTGAGCAATTTATTGCGTTTCTTATAATCAGCTGTTGTACGAAAAATATAGGTCAAATTTTTTCGTATCTTTAAAGTTTAATAGTCCAGGTAATGTGTGAATTTTTTTTAAAGCCCAGAAAAAGAAAATGTTTTCTGTTACAGTCCACGTTTGTCCATTGTTTTTCCCTTGTTGTCTTTTGTTTTATAAGTAGGAGGAAGTAATAATACGATTTCGTTTGTTCATGGCTAAGGCCGATTTGTTAGTGACAAAGCGAAGTATTGTTATTTGCCTTATGTTTGTTATTTCCGTGTTTCCCCGTGTTTTCTTTGTTCCTATTCTGTGTTATAAGTAGGAGGAAATGATGATACAATTCCGTTTGTCCTTGGCTAAGGCCGATTTGTTAGTGACAAAGCGGAGTATTGTTATTTTTCTTTTGTCTGTTAGTCTTGTGTTTCTCCCTAGTTCTTTTTTGTGTACAAGTAGAAGAGAGTGATGATACGACTTCGTGTATTCCTGGCTAAGGCCGATTTGTTGAGAATATATAGCGGATGTATTGTTGTGTTTTCTCTGTCTTTTAGTTTAGTGTCTTTCCGTGTCTTTGTGTGGTCAGATGTAGTAGAGTTATATTGATGGTCTAAAACGTATTAGTTGGTGATTTGAGTATTATGTTTTTGAAATATCATATAGGACGTACAGGCATGTGACCTGGATTTGTGTTTCCTTGGATATTTCTGTTGTTGTGTAAGACTGCGTAGCAGCATCCCCTTTCCGTGAATTATTAGAAAGGATAAGCCTTTCTAAGTGTTGGAGTAAGACTATTGGCGGCGATAGAGTCTCAATAGCATTCCTTCTTGTTGTATAGTTTGTGATGAGTGTTTTTGATTTGGCAGAAGCGGAGGTACAAATACTTGCATTGTCCATTGTGACGTTTTGTTTGCAGAGGTGAGAGTACCTGGCCGCTTATTGTGAAAGTATTGTTTATGTCGATTGTGAGACCATGTTAGTGAAACATCTGAAGTATTTCTAGTACTACCGTTGAATGACCCACTTAGAATTCCCCAGTTTTATGTTGTGACCCTGTTCGAGTTTTGTTAACGAATAGTGAACGTTTCTTTCTGATTTGTATGAAGATGTTGTATTCAATTATTATCCGTGAAATGATTGAAGTTTATTTCTTGATGTTGCCCCTTTATTCCCTTCCCAAACTGTGTCTTTGACCTTATTAGTTGTCATAAGAGGAACGGCTAGGTCGATGAGTTTTGGATTCGTCCGCCAGGTGACCTGTTGAGCTTTTAAGGAAGATAAGCATTAGTTTTTGCCTTGTGTATATATTCTTCTTCTTCTTTACCCTTCTTGCCCTGCTTTTGAGATTTGTGTACCCAGTTGGAAGTTTTATAGTTGATGACGGACTGTAACGATTTTTTTGTTCTTTTGGAAGATTATAGTGATTCTTATGTTCCCTTGGAGATCTGTAATGATGTTTTTGTTTATTTTGGAGTGTTGTCGTAACTTTTTGTATTCTTTGGCAGACTGTTACGATTTTTTGTTTTGTTTCTTTTGGAAGTATTTAGTTTGAGACTGTACTGATTATGTATTGATTATGGCTTGTATGCCATGTGCCCGTTTGTTTCTTCTTTTCCAAGATTGTGTTTTAACGTTTTGGACTTATGTTCTTCTTTGGTCCTTTTGGGAGTTTCCTTACTTGGAAATTTTTCGCTGTGTCGATCCCAGAGGATATTTCTATGGAACTATTGGCCATCCTGTTTTCTTCTGTTTGTGTTTAATTTTCAACCAGTGGTTGAAAATTCATTGCTTGACTGTTATAGTCAAGTTTGTTATTCTTTGATATTGTTTTGGTTATCTATTATGTGGATAACCATAGCGAAGCTTGTCTAAGCTGTGTTGTTGGCCACCCGCCTTTGTTGAGCTGGAAACACATTTCTTTTTGCTTCCAGAAACTTCAACACTGGTCTGTTCCACGTTTTTGGTTAGGCAAGAGCCATTTTAGTAGAAATCGGCCATTGTGTCGTTGTGCTTAAGAGCCAACGAACTGTAACTGGTGCCGATTCGTCAAATCGAGCATCCAGTTTTATTTTGTATGTTATTGTGTTAGTACCATAAACAGTTATGATGAGTAGTTTTGGTTATGATTTTTGTTTGTTGTTTTTTGTTCTGTTTGACTTATTGAAGTCATTATGTATTGTTGCAGTAGTTAGAAAATGCTACTGTTGTTCCAACCTGATTGTTGTTCGCCCTAAACGAAAACTTTTCCCGTTAGTCCAGTTTTCGCTCTTACGTGGGGGTATTGTAGCATTTTCAATTTCATTGATTCTTTTAAGTATATTGAAGTCCCCTTGTATACGAAATATTAAAATCACCTTATATATTTTTGATAGATCTAAAAATATTTCGTACGTATTCAAACCGAAATATCTTTTCATTTCTTTCTTAGGTCGGCCAAGTTGAAATAAACCATTTTAGAGTTGTTTATTTATTTTACTTCGGCAAATTTCTTTTCAATTTTATGCGTCTCAAAGGATATCTACGTCGTTCGTTGGTTTTGCTATTTCAGCAGTTCGTTGATTTTCAAGTTAAGCGAACAAATTTTTAATTTCGTCACTCTCGGTGAAGCCGCTGTCAAGAGCGTTTGTAGTTTTATTGGAGTCCGAATTTTTCTTCAAATTCGTAATGTTTTTTCGTTTTTTTTGTCATTTGTCATGGGAAAATGTGTAGTGTGGTAGCAGTTAAGAGCTCGGCTTGTAATCTTCAGAAAGCCGACAGATCCTGTTTCTAGAAAGTTATATGTGTTGTAATATGTCCTAAATGGAAGATTTGTAAGGTGTTACAACGATATAAGAGGCCATCGTATTTTCAATGAAGTTTTGAAAAGCCAAGCTTAGAAGTTTGCAATTTTTTTTTACCCGAAGCCCGATGATCCAGCCGAACTTCAACTTCCTTCGTCTATTTGTTTGTCCCTGGTCATTCCAGACCATTCTGAAGCTTGGAGACGCTTGTGTTATTTTGCAGTGTTTAGAAAACCAGTTCCAGCCCCAAAACTAATATTTGGTGAAGTCAGGTACTTTTTTTGTTAAATTTTTTTTTAAAGAAAAAATAGACATTTATCATTAATAATTGCTTTCATGACAAGGTGAAAAATTTGTAATAAGTAAAATTATAAAAATTAGGATTTGGCTCACTGTCATAATAATTATTCTTATACACATAACTAACCATAAGTTTTGAATTTGTTTTGTTTTTTTTAAGTTGACCTTAATGTAAACTGCATTGAAAGATCTATATGATTTCAATTTTGTTTTTTGTAATTATCATTTGTTTTGTAACTGTTTGTGGTACACATAATTAAAGGTAAAATTTTGTTGTCTTAACTTTTTGTTTATTTTTTTTTGAGTAACCCTTTTTGAGTTTGTTTGAAAAAGATATGTTTTTTATGTTTTGATTTTGTTTTCTAATTATTTCCCTAGTTACAACTAGTGGTTGTAATAGGCATAATTAGGCACCTCAAGTGGCGCCCTATATTAAATTCCTTGAGGTGTTTCTTGTTTATTTTTATTTTGTTTGTCCCAAGAACCCTTTATTTCTTTTTTTGTAGTTCCCCCATTCCAATGCCCTTATCTTTTACTTATCCACGACCCCAGCTCTCCTACGAAACCCTGAGTGTCCGTTCGCATCAGTAGCGATTATTTTGCTTGCCTTATCTCCACCCCTTTAGTTTCTTCCCCAAATTTTCTACCCCCTTGTTTTAAAGTCCCCTGTGGTAGGCAAAATATTATCGTTACAACTTTCAGAAGTCAAGTCGACAAGCTTGGTCCCTACTGCGGAAACTCGGAAGTAGCAACCCACCTGTTCGCCAAACCAACCTAGTAACTTCAGACCAAATAGCTACGCACATAGTGTCAACCTCTAGGGCACTTCAAAATCGTTTGCATACAATTAAAGTTAAAAAAGACCTCAAAACCATAAAATCTAGTCTTGCACACTCAACAGAATATTTCAACCCATTTACGCATGAAAAAATATCGCAAGCCCTAAATGAAATGAAAACAGGAAAAGCGCCGGGTTTCGACGCCATTCACGCTGAGTTCCTCAAACATAGCGGCAGATTCACTAGGCAATGGCTCGTAGAATTTTTTTCTGACATCCTTCAAACGGGAAACGTCCCCCACCAACTCAAAAATGCAAAAATCGTCGCCATTTTAAAACCAGGGAAAAGTAATAATTCACCTAAAAACGACCGCCCCGTCGCACTCTTAAGTATGGTGTACAAATTGTTCGAAAGAGTGCTGTATAATAGAATCAGCAAAACCATATTCCAACACTTACCAGTGGAACAGGCAGGATTTCGGCCAAACCGCAGCTGCACAGATCAGGTACTCGACCTGACCAATTATGTGGAATCAAGCTTTCAAAAGCAATTAAAAACAACCGCTGTCTTCATCGATTTATCTGCTGCTTACGACACTGTGTGGCGACAAGGGGCAATATATAAATTAATGCGAAGAATCCCATGTAGAAAGACCACTGAGGTTATTAACGCCATTCTATCCAACAGATGCTTTAAAGTTATATTGTGAGACAAGACTAGTACCCAAAGAAAACTGAATAATGGACTTCCAGAAGAATCCGTGCTGGCTCCCATGCTTTTCAGTCTCTACATAGCAGACATGCCAGAAACCACATCAAAAATGTTTGGATACGCAGACGACTGGACGCTTGCCGCAAGTCATAAAGAATTCGAGGTCACTGAACGCATTCTAACAAACGATTTAAATGCCCTAGGGAATTATTTCCGCAAATGGAGATTGTAACCCAATCCAACTAAGACAGAAGTGTCCTGCTTCCATTTGTACAACAAGATGGCCAACTATCAACCTCAAATCCATATTGAGGATAGACTTTTTAACTATAATAAACACCCAAAATACTTAGGTGTTACACTTGACAGAACGCTAAACTTTAAAGAGCATCTTACTAAGACTGCTGCAAAACTCCGAACTCGTAACAACATCCTGCAAAAGCTCTGCGGCACTACATGGGGCTCCTCAGCACCCACGCTTAGATCGACAGCATTAGGACTGGTATACCCCGTAGCGGAATACTGTGCACCAGTATGGATAAACAGTCCACATACTCACCGTGTTGATGTCCAACTCAACCAAGCCATGCGAACTATATCCGGCACAATAAAGGCCACGCCCACTTACTGATTACCAGCCTTGAGTCATATAGCTCCACCACCCATCCGCCGGGAACATGCTCTTGTCTGAGAATTTACAAAAATCAATACTGATCCTGAGCTCCGCTCCCATGTCGGAACTTCCGCCAGAGACATAAATAGGCTCCGTTCAAGACACCCGCCTCTAAAAACAGCAAAAAGGCTAGTAGATCAAAACTTTAATGTAACTGAACGGTGGAGAGAACAAAGGGATAATAACGCTGCACCAGCTAACTGGAACATGCCATGTATTACAACCAAACCTGAGGGCTTCAACCAACCGAGACGAATTTCGACCACACTCAATAGAATAAGGACGAACTGTGGCAGATGTTCCGACTCACTTTTTGGATGGGGAAAAATACAATCACCAAATTGCGACTGCGGCGCCGAAAGGCAAACAGTAAAACACATAGTAGAGGAATGCCCGATTAGATCCTATAACGGCAACCCTTCGGATTTCCTGGCTGCTACAAAAGAGTCAATCGAATATATTTATAATCTAGATGTTTGTTTGTAGAATATTTTTGTTTTTACTGTTGTTTGTAATTTATATAATTTATATATATATATATATATATATATATATATATATATATATATATATATATATATATATACATATATATATATATATATATATACCTATATATATATATATATATATATATATATATATATATATATATATATATATATAGTTCAGGAGATTTGATATCTAAAGATCCTACAAACAAACAAGCTGAATTTTTCTGGATCTTAAAAAAGATGCAAAAAGTTTATCACTTTTACTCTTCAGCTTCTCCATAACCCCCACTTGCACATGTCAGGTGTACGTGTGCAAAATCAATTTTAATTAAAATTTGTATTAAGTCGACAGTAAAAATTCTATATCTCTTGATCAGAGAGTCCTATCGACAAAAATCAAAATGCGATTTAAAGGAAGAAAAGTGCAGCTTTATTATGCAATTTTTGAAACTTGCCGCAAATTAAGTCAGTTTCTAAAACGTTGCACAATTTTTGCATTTTTCACATTTGTCATGAGATCAATAAAATTTATAACTCTTATTGACCAGTCGCTATGAAATTTTCATTGCTTGAGTCTAATCTTCAAAATCGCACGTTACGGAAAATGTTTTCACTAAGACGGTATTGGGTATGATTTGTAGCTGATTGTGTAGTTTTGAAAAATATAGGTACAATTATACTTCATGATACAAATACAAACAGATAAGATACCGCGCATGTGGGCGTGGCTTATGCATGACTTTTGTGACGTCAACTTGTGCTAAATTTCGAAATATTGTGTTTTGACGTTTATGTACATTTACGGTTCATAGCCAATATTTAATAAAATAATATTTTAAAAGTGTTACAAGGGTTTAAATTTTTCCCGATATGAGGTGTGCAGTGTATGGTTGTGCCGTTGACAATATGTGCAAGAGTTTTGTACCCGGTACAGCATTTTATAGCTTTCCAAAAGACAAGGAAATGCAATGCTGGAAATGGAAATGCTGTTTGGAAACATTTTTGTAAACGCCAGGATAATTTTAATGTTAAATTTGCTCGTGTTTGCTCTAAGCACTTTGTTGAAAGTGATTGAAGTGATGAATCGGTCATTCAGGTTGGCAAAATATAAAACTGAAGTCAACTACTTTATAAGTTTATAGAACACGTTTCGCTTTATACTTCTAAAGCTTCATCAGTTCTAACTCAATATGTAGTATTAAAGATGTTATTATATATGTACTTAAGTTTACTCATTATTTAAAACTAACTTAAAATAAAAACAGAAACAAAGGACACAAAAACTTTGCAAAAAATAATATTCACAGAAACGAAGATTTAACATAATTTTAAACGTGCATTTGGCTTCATTTAGAGATGGTTCTCCAATGAAGACAAACAAAACACTGGTGAGTATTTTGTTTGTCTTAATTGGAGAACCATCTCTAAATGAAGCCAAATGTACGTTTAAAATTTTGTTAAATCTTCGTTTCTGCGAATGATATTATTTTTTGCAAAGTTTTTGTGTCCTTTGTTTCTGTTTTTTTTTTAAAGTTAGTTCTAAATAATGAGTAAACTTAAGTACATATATAATAACATCTTTAATACTACATATTGAGTTAGAACTGATGAAGCTTTAGAAGTATAAAGCGAAATGTCTTCTATAAACTTATGAAGTAGTTGACTTCTGTTTTTTATTTTGCCAACCTGAACAACCGATTAACCTCTGAATTCACTAGTTGAATACTTTATTAATATATATATATATATATATATATATATATATATATATATATATATACATATATATTAAATAATTATAACCATATTTTAGCATATATCTTGAAGAAGCGAATAAATTTTGTAACAGCTAAATAAAAGAACAAAGAGTTTTACTTATCCTGCCCAATTAATGACTGCAACCTGAAAAGAAAAATATTTATATATATATATATATATATATAATATATATATATATATATATATATATATATATATATATATATATATATATATATAGTTGGGAGATTAAATAATTATAACCATATTTTAACATATCCTGAAGAAGCGAATAAATTTTGTAAAAGCTAAATAAAAGAACAAAGAGTTTTACTTATTCTGCCCTATTAATGACCGCAACCTCAAAAGAAATAGTTTACCTAACGTGTCAGTCAATAATACCTAACTACTATATATAAAATATATATTGTATGAAAATCACATTCCATAGTTTGCAATTTGGGGCATTCGGCCATGGCTCCCTCCATCAAACTTTACTCTTATGGGAAAATTGTTATTTTTTACAATATACTAATTTAAATACTTAAGCTTAAATTCACGTAGTAAATAAAACATCTAGTAAATTATATTAGAATTTCAACAGTTCGTTTCATCCGCAAGCATGAATACATTTTGAAAATTTAGCACAAGGTGACGTCATGCGCTTGTGTGTACGAGTTTAGTGCGTGGCAATATCATCTGGTATCGTTATATCCTTAGACCAGTTTTTATGGTCTAAGGTTATATCATGAATATACTTGTTATACTTGTGCAATCGAAAAAGAGCAGTTTTAAATGATTTAGATTGTTTTTAATGTGAAAATTTAAATTCAACGTTTTTAAGACATACCTATGTCAAATGCCTGAAATTTGTTGCCAAAACTCAAAAACGAAATTTTATTATTAAAATCTAAATAATCCGAATATTATAGGATCTTATGAGAATCGTAAAAATGGTGAAAATTGGTAAACTTTTATTTATTTAACATCTTTATAGAAAGTGGCTTAATTTGCGGCAAAATTACATACAAAAGCACGAAGGCTGCTCTCTTCACCTTTAAACCCATTCTGATTTTTGTTGATAGGACACTCTTTGCAGAATAATTAATACACATTTTATTTAAAATTTATTTAGAGCGCGTAGGTACCTGCCATTGAAAATCACCGGTCGCGTCAAGCGTGGTTTCCGAGAGAAAGGTTTATTTTACAGAAAAAGTGTCAATAAACATTTTTGTTCAAAATTATCTCAGATACATTTTTTTAACCTTTTTTCTACTGCGTATAGATTCTTGGTAAATTGATTCTTTCACTTTTCCTCCTCTTACGAGTGGGTGTTAGAGGGAAGCCAACAGGTAAAAATGGTAAACTTTTTACATCTTTTTTGGGGCAAAATTGACATTCTTAGTAAAATTCAGCTTGTTCGTATGATTTTTAGAGGTTCCGTGGCATTTTCGTTTCCGACAACTGGAGTAATACCATAGATAAATAATATAATGAGTATAAACAATAATACAATATTTTTTTTATATTTAGTATTATGTACCGCCAAATGGTACCGCATTATACATAATAATCGAATATATTTGACAATCGCTGCCATCTATAGAGTAATAGTGAAAATATCAGTTTGGGCACCAAATAGACATTTAAATTGAATTCAGAATTTTCAATTTTTTACTTTATATTTATTATTAAATGTCTTTTCTGGTATATTCTCTTTCGTGTCGTATTTGTACAGACCAATCAATAATCATTAAATACACTTTAAATATTGAATACAATTAGATTTTTAATCAAATAAGTAGAAACCTTCCCTTTTGGAGGGAGAACTACTACTGTAATTGTGACTCTGACGCATGCTATTTATGAAAACAAATTTCTGCATGAGAGATAAAAATGGCGTCCTGTATTTGAGGATCGTTCTCAATATAATTTCAAAATCTTCAATTATTTAATGACCTATGCTACATCTGGGATTTAAAAATAATAAATATTAATCTACAATATAAGTTTTACTAACTAAAAACGATATTTTCAAAGAAATTAAAAAATAAACCTTTACAATATCCATTAAAAGAAAATAGTAATGGGAATGACTAAAGAACTGACGAATTTTAAAGTGATGTCTAGTGCGTTAGTGAGTGCTCTAAGCGGCAGTTTTTAGTTTATTCTTAATATTTGGGTAAGTGTTAGTACTATTTTTGAATCGTTCAATGTTTTATTTTGCTTTTTTAACAAAAGTTTGACCCACCCATAACATCAGGCAAATCACCATCATTTTCATTTGTTCAAGGTCACCAACGTCAAGTATTCGCTTAAAGAAAAAGCATTTTTGTATTTTTTGTTTGCTGAGAATGTCAAGCACGAATTTTTTTACAAATTTTTGCTTTTGTAAATTTGCAAGGTGCTGTCTTACGTGGTGACGGTCCTAAATCATGCATGCCAACAATACAGTGTTGCCAGGTTTTTACCAAAAAAAAAAAATATAAAATTGCATTTTTAAACAAGGAAGTTTATTACTAAAAAATACAAAAAAAAACAAATTTTACACATGAAACCATGCTTTGCACATATTAGAAAGGCTTATTGTAAAATTATTATCATAGACACTTAGCTAGTTTTATTCTACTAAAAAGTATTCAGCTTATGTCTGCTATATAGTTAGCAATATTTCAGATTTTCAAAAAAAATAAAGATCAAAAATAAATAATACATTATCTGAATCAACTATTATATTCCGCCAGTATTTGGTTTGTTGATAACAGTTTCCTCATAAAAGATTTTAAATTTGTACCTATATTAAGTTTAAGAATTAAATTGTTAAATTGAATAAAGTTGTTGAGCAACATATACATCAATTAGAAATAAAATGTTTTTGATAATTATTTTTCACACGATAAGAACATAACATAAATATTTGTTTATAGTAATTAATTTAATATAGTATAATTAATATTATAAATAACATAATAACTTTATGCAGAAGCTGTTGATTATTCTGTTGTCATGGGGTAATAGTAATAAACCACATCAGTTTTTGTTCCTTCCCTAATAATGATTTGAGTGTATTTTCCTTCTTGCTACCATTAGACCCCATGCACACTAGGCAACCTAGCAGCCTACATATAAATGAGCAGCCAGTTATAGCAACCAATCTACAGCTAGTTGTGTCCTTTTTTTAATATGGAGCGAATATAAATATAAAGTGATATGAATGTGGAAGAGGCCATAATTACTTATGGCTGTACTTAATTTACTAAGTGCTACGTATGGTCAGTGCTGCTATATGGCCTAGAGGGCTGGACACTCAAAACGAGGGATATAAACAGATTAGAAGCTTTCGAAATGTGGCTTTATCGCTGTATCCTAAAAATACCATGGACAGCGAATATCACAAATATAGATGTCCTTAAAAGAATAAACCAAGAATGCCAACTTTTCGAAACCATCAAGAAAAGGAAAACAGCATATCTAGGTCACATCATGAGAAATGAAAAATATCAGTTCCTCCAACTTATAATCGAGGGTAAAATTGAAGGCAAGAGAGGAACGGGACGCAAGAAAATGTCCTAGCTCCGAAACATAAGGCAATGGACAGGGATTAACGACATACAATCTCTGATACATATTGCAAGAAATAGAGAATTAATGGAAAATGTGATCGCTAACATCCATTAGTGGATTTGCATCTGAAGAAGAAGAAGTACTTAATTTCTTTCCATCCTGGTTGTGTTCCCTTCTCAATCACTGTGTATATCAGAAGATATATCCCATATCACCTTTTCATATCCCAAAAAGACTTTCAACTTCCCCAATTAATTTTTCGGTATCAACAGTAATTTTATAAATGTTGGGAATAGGTCTGCCTGACACAACAAGTCTTCTGAGACTGAAGGCAGTCATATTCATTTCCCTCCAGTATCCCTACTTGCTTTGGCTGAGAGCAGCAGGTGCAGCAAGCGCATTCTAGTGGTTGCTGCAGCTAGGGGTTCTTGGCTGCCTAATGTGTGGTCTTTTAGTTAATTTTTACAAATATTAAATTTAGCAGTAACTGCCAATTCGGAACAGAAAAGATATTAATGTAATTAAAGTGTTCAAAATTACCTCACCCTTACTGTATACAGGGTATACTGTATACATCAGGTTAACAATGAATACCAAATATTTAAAAAATCAAATGTCTCTTTTGAACTACATTACTAGCTTCTAAAATTTGCTCCTTTCCAATTTAAAATTGTTCTGCATTAGTTATTTCTTAGGAGTAGATATAATCTTTCATAAATTCAAAAAACAAAAATCCGTTGGATTAAATCTCGACCATGTGGTACCCATTAAATTGGTGCATTTGGCCCCCTTCATATATAATGTGCTGGATATTCTTGAAATTAAAATGCCCTAACCTTGTCGCTATAATGGGGTGGTGCACCACTCTGCAAAATCCATATGCTTTTTGTGATCAGTAACCTATATCTTTCAAGTAAAGTGAGAAATTGTTATGTTAAAAATTTTTAAAAATTTCTTCCATTTAAATTATGAGGAAGAAATAACTTTAAAATTACTCTGATGATGATGCACTTCCCCTCCCCCTCCCCTCCAAAACCCGTTACAAACCCCTCCAACCCTTCACCTCCCTCCTCAAACCCCCTCACACACACCCGAAATAACAATACCGCACACACCCCCAACACCACTTCCCATACACTCACAAACCACCTCGCCTAACCCTCAAACAATCCCTCCCCCCACCCCTCAGCAACCAACACAACACAAAAACTACAGAATAGAGGATTTTACCGATCCCTAATACAGCACAACCTTATCCCTAATTTAGACTCGCTAAAAGTCTTCCCAGCCCAAAAGGCGGCCTCAATTCGAACTACGAAACTCCTCGACATCGCTCACATCACGGCAAATCTCCGCAAAATCCTTCAAAACGACCAAATCCGAATAATATCCCGTCTACCTAAGCCCCAAAATCCTTCGCCCAATCCGAATAATTCATCTTCCATTTTCCATCTTGTCATAGCCGGCGTGGCAAAAACTTTTCCGCAAAAACTCATCGAGGATAACTTATCCGAGAACAACTTCCCATTCACCAAAGTAGGTCGAATAATCGCCCGATCCACCAACCAACCCACCTCCTATATCAGAGTATTCACCAGCTCTGAAACCAAGTTCGCCGAAGCACTCACGAGTGGTGTCTTGATCGAGGGTGAACGGTTGGCCTGCGAAATTCCGCGATCAGGCAACTCCGTTCCCGTTCGGTCCAAATACTGCTCGAGATGTTGCAAAAGCGGACATTTCAATACAGAATGCCCTGAGAAATCCATAATTTGTCCGTACTGCGGACTCAGCCATCAGTCTACTGCCTGCCCCACGATATCGACTCCCAAATGCCCCAACTGTAGTGGTCCTCATCCCGCTTTCTCACCACGCTGCTCTCACCGAAACACTCAACCAACAAACTATAATCAAACCCAACCAGTGTACACAGAAAAGCAAATCCCATCCTACGACCTCTCCTCTGACATGAAATCCCTCATCCACTTCACATCCATACTTCTATTCAACGCCTTCCCTGAAAAGAGAAGTGCAATCTCCTATTACCTAAACCAAATTTCCAATGCAATGTATGGATGTGCCATAGCCACTTCATGCACCAATAATCTAGTTAAACAAACCTTCACCCACCTCCACATTTAAATACACACTCTATACACAAACACAAATTCACACACACACTAGTTACACCTAAACACAACACTTTACCTATCCCAGCTCACAATCCAAATTAATAAACACCTAAACCCACACCTAACAACATACCCAAAGTCTAAATTAATAAACATATAAAACTACACATACACACAACACTACACTGTGAGCACCTAACACACTCCTTAAGAGTCGAATAAATACACACAAGGACAGGGGGAGATTGGTTTTCTGTGGTTTCCCAATCTCATTGCACAATGATACCTGATCCTAGGTGAGGTCATAGCCACAGCTATCCTCCACGCGTTTTTCCAACAAACAAACAATGGCCAACAATCTGAAAGGAATCATTTTTCCAAAGAACTTGTACTTCGTGACAGGCTTGGTGGGCCTGACTAACTCTTCCGGAAGCCGTACATCCGCCTCTTGCCTTCTTCTTGTTCTCGGCCCCCATCCTATCCTATCCTCCACCACCCTCTTTGACCTTTCAGCTCTTTAGCGGCGGCGCCCTTAGTCTTCGGGGTCCTACTGAAGTCATACGGACGAAAACTGGCATTTCAAACCAAACCAGCACCAGCACCCAACAAACAAACCCACCCTTGAAGAAGCATAGAGCTTAAAACAAGGTTAAAACGCATTGATTGATTGATGATGCACTTTTTTTCCATTACAATTTAGATCACACCAGACATGAGTATTGTGATAATTAGTGATTCAATTTTGAGTAAAGTTGCTTCATCAGCGAATAAAATATTTTTTATAAAGTTTACTATTCTCTTCTATAAATATTCTATAATTGTCTATAATATTCTATTCTATAATATTCTATAATATTCTCTTATAAAAGCCAATCACAAAATTTTATACATTCAGGATGGTCTTGTGGAAGTAATTCTTGAACTGCTGTCAAATGGAAGGATGAAGTAATTGTATCACAATTATGCCTGTTTCTGGGAGCTCATTAATACTTGGTTAAATAAGGAAAAATTAACATTATTAGATTTAAAATATACCCTAGGGTGTTAAAGTGTGTCTAATTTATTAATTGCATAGATTGAATTTTTTGCTTTTAGAATGTCATAGTGTGATTATGAATAAGATGCATTATCCATGACTACTGTGGGTATATTTGGCATCAAATGATATTCAAATTATTTCTTAAATGAAGTAGCATCAGCATTCTCATGAGAGAAACATTTTTGTTAAATATCCATACTGTGTGACCATGTTTAGTAATTCTCACCTGAGGTATTGAGGTTATTCATACAGGATATAATAAGTGATCCTTAAAGATCCTCCTCCTAAGTGCCTTCTCTATTGAGGTTGGTGATCAATATGGCAAATTTCTCTCTGTTCTGGGCTTGATGGATTAAGTCATTTCCTGTTGTGTCCTGTTGTGTGAAGTCCTTAAAGATAATGAAGCCAATTTTACTTAGTAACAAGGCAGTTACTCAACACATACACACTACAAATATATAATGTACCTACACTATGCCAATTTTTCTGAAGTGCAAAAAAAATGTTGAGTAATTCAAAATCAGGTCTAACTTTGTAACAGTTTTTTGTAACAACTACTATTGTAACAGTTTTTATGAGAAAATATTCACTTTTACAAAATCTTTAAATCTGCCACTCCTCAAACATAGATCTTTAATAAGTGAATTTGAATGGAATATAAACTGTTAACTTTATATTTATATCATGACTTCATATTTAAATCTAAGGTTCATATTTATATCTGTCGTAACAGTATTTTAAAAATGGGGAGAATTTACTATTGTACAATTCAGTACATTGGACCATTTAAATCTACACCTTAAAGCAAATTTAAAACAGTCGTATATTCGTGGAATGGAGTATACCCCAAGCTTGTTATAGTGTGATATTTTTGTAATTGTAATATTTGTAGTGGTCTCACATTTTTATAATTATGTGGCAAGTCCATAAATAAAATATTCATGCATTAATTCATTGTTTTCTACAACTATTTGTAGATGTGCATAGACAAAAATCATATTTAAAAAGATCTGTATTGCACATTACTATTGTGTAGTCACTATAAATTTTCACGTAATGACACTATATATATTGTTGGTCAGACAGCCAAGTGGGCCAGGTGGACTAATCACATTCATTTCACTGTGAATGATCTAGTGATGGATGGTTCAGACTCTGACCAGAAAACCAAAAGGCTAACATAGTAGTGTAAAACTCAGATGGATCAGACTAGAATACTCTGGTGTATCAGATCAACCTATGGATGAGCAGTACAGCTAAAGATAGTGAATTGTGGTTCTGTGGTACTCATCTATAGATCCCTACCGGAAGAGCAATTATATTTATGACCTAATATTATCAATGTAAAATTTACTTACCTATAAACATATTTTTAACAATTTTTTAAGAAAATTAATTAGAATTTTAAGAAATTAATCAAAAATGTTATTCACTATAAAATTGAGACAAACAAGGAAAATGTCAATTTTGGACCCCAAAAAAAGATATAAAATAAATAAATAAATAAATAAAAACGTTTGCCGCTCCTATATGCCTTGGCTGTCCCATAAAACCCCCTCATAGAATGACGGGAAACATAGATTTACCAAGAATCAGTATACCATATAAAAATGTTTCAAACAAGAAATGACTAGTGTCTAGAGCCTGAGCCACTATTCTGTGCAGACTTGCACAGTTCATTTGTATCCATTTCTGAATGTGTCAATGAGGTTTATGTGTATTGTCGACAAGCACCTCATCCCACAACAAGGAGGATTCAGACCTGGCAAATCTTGCACCGGTCAAGTCCTCGCATCAACAGAACACATTGAAGAGGGCTTTGAAGAAAAACTTATAACAGGGACTGCTTTTGTAGATCTGACAGCAGCCTATGAGATAGTAAGGCACAAAACATTGCTCCGTAAATTATATGACACTCTCAATGACCACCATTTGGGAAAGGTTGTATATTCCTTACTGCAAAATAGACATTTTTTCGTTATGCTAGAGGGTAAGTTAAGTAGGTGGAGAGTTCAAAAAAACGGTCTCCCACAGGGAAGTGTTTTAGCACCAATGCTCTTTAATATATACACAAACAACCAACCTAGTCCGACCGAAACCAAGCACTTCCTCTATGCTGACGGTCTTGCAATATGTGCTCAAGGAAATAGTTTTGAAGAAGTGGAGGAGAAACTCGAAACTGCCTTACAAACAATGACAGTGTACTACCTGCAGAATTCTCTGAGACCCAATCCCTCTAAAACCCAAGTCTGCGCTTTCCACCTTCGCATAAAGGAAGCCAAGTGAAAACTCCAAATTGTGTGGAATGGTAATGCATTAGAACACACAAATCAACCTATATATCTTGGAGTAACTCTGGACCGGTCCCTCACCTACAGACAACATTGCATAAAAACAAGAAGGAAAGTAACAACTAGGAACAGCATACTCAGAAAGCTAACGGGAAGTAAATGGGGTGCACGTCCTGGCGTTTTAAGAACAACGGCACAGGCACTGTGTTTCTCAACTGCTGAATATGCGTGCCCCGTTTGGAGCAGATCTGCCCACACCAAACAAGTTGATACTGCGCTAAATGAGACATGTAGGATAGTAACGGGGTGCATGAAACCAACGCCACTTTCAATTCTATATAGAGCAGCGGATTTTGCAGAACCCTCAACACGCAGAGGCGCTGCAGAACACATAGAGAAAATTAAACAGATCGCAGACGATCGGCATGCCCTATACAAAGCTCGAACACCACGAAAGCGACTAAAATCTAGGAAAACAATGGACCGGCCAGACCCTAGACTTTAAAACGTGGAAAACCTTGAATAGGATAAGAACGGGGGTTGCTACAGTAAAATCAAACATGGCAAAATGGGGAAAAATAGACCAAGATGATGTGAACTGTGACTGTGGAGAAACACAGAATATGGAACATCTTCTTACATGCAGAAACTGTCCTCATCGATGTACCCTTGAAGATTTGTGGCTCGCCAACAAAGATGGAACCGACGTAGCCCGATACTGGGCCGAAATTTTATGAATGACATGTCCGGACACGATAAGTAAAGGAAGTATGTGTATTGTTGGTTGCGAACATTTTTTTTATAAATTAATAATATAATTACTTCAATCCATCTATTTAACCCATAAACATTATTATATTTATTTAATAAATTTAATAATGTTTAAGAATAACTCTAAAATTAATATTAAATAATAGCAAATCAAAATTAAAGGTTTTTTAAAATAGTTTTAAAAAGTAGGTATTTCAAAAAATAAGTTTTGCACATTTTTTCCAAAAAAAAATTGTTATTTTATATACAGGATGTTGACTGATGTTATATATCAATTACTATGATACCAACTTTCCTATTTTAAACGAAACATTGGTTATATTATAAAATTTTTGGATTCTGCACAAAATTCCCAGAACTTTTGATATATTGCATATAGTGTTAATTAACTAATTTTAGGATACAGTGTGGTTAATAAATTGAGCACTCTCTGTGTGTCTCCTTATGACTTTAAAAGGTTCTTTACCAAATACTTTAAAATTACTTTAAAATAGATATTATGTCAAATAAATGAAACCTGCCTCTATTTTTACCAGGTGTGAAATGAAATGTACATGGGTAGGTATCTTAAAGGCTATATATTTAATATAGAATATAGTTAATATAGAAGGGATTGTGCCTTTAATACATTGTATATTAAAAACAGTTAAATAAAAGCATGGCAATCCAATATATTAAAGTTCTTTGAATTTTGTATTGGATCCAATAACTAAATAATATACCTGGTGTTCCATCTAAAATAATAAAGTTGGCATCAGTATTTACATGACATCACACTCTGTATAACACATTTTTATTGGAAACATATGTGCAACAAAATATATTAAAAAAACCAGAGCTTTTGTAATATCTATAAATTATTCATTTATAGATATTACAAAGAAAAGGTCTCTAAAACGTTTTTGAGCAAGCCAAAAAAATCACGTTGTAAGCCATGAATGAATCAAATATGTAGCATCTTTTTTGTAGATGTATTATTCAAAAACAAACTGAAAAGTTATTCCTATAAAGAGGGATCTGTATAGCTGTGGCTTCAAAACTTTAAACAAAAATTTTAACAAGACTTCAAAACAAATGTTTCTAATCAAAATTTAAAGTCCACAATATGTTGGAGATATGTAGATGTGTTGTAAAATAGATGGATTGAAGTAATTACAATTATATTATTTATCTATGAAGTAATTATATTATTAATTTATAAACAAAATGTTCACAACCAACAATACACATAAACCTCATTGTCACATTCGGAAATCGATACTAATGAACTGCGCAAGTCTGCACAGAATAGTGGGTCAGACTCTAGAAACTAGTCAAGAAATGTAGCTGAGATAATTTTGAACAAAAATGTTTATTAGCACTTATTGTGTAGAATGAACCATTCTCTCAGAAAAAAACCCTTAAAGCGACTGGAGATTTTGAATATCATTTACACACGCGAAATCAATTGTCTAATTTATTTATTTAATACACGGGATAACCCCATTAACAGTTTAAATTACAATATACAATATCACAGTTAGGTTTAATTCTTTGTCAACTATATTTTCCAGTTGATCATTTTCTTTAGGCTTTTCTTCTTTCTCGTGGTACAAACAGCTCGTAATTGATGTTGGAGATATAATTTTTTTCTTGCTCGGTTTCGTATTTTCAGAATCACCGTTAACGCCAAAAATATTAGTATGTCCACCTCCTGGTGGTTTAAGGACTCTACTCGAATTTTTTGACAATTTGTAAAATCGAAAGAGCAAATATTTTGGTAAAAAAGTTTAATTTATAAAGTAACTAATAATCAAACAGTTTTTATAAAATGACTTCAACGAGTTTTAACATTGGATTAACTGGTACAAAAAATTCGAGTAGAGTCCTTAAACCACCAGGAGGTGGACATACTGATATTTTTGGCGTTAACGGTGATTCTGAAAATACGAAACCGAGCAAGAAAAAAATTATATCTCCAACATCAATTACGAGCTGTTTGTACCACGAGAAAGAAGAAAAGCCTAAAAAATCACAGTTAGGATTCAAAACTTGAAATTACATATAATATGTAATCAATATTAAAAAGTTTAAAAAAAATAAGACCAAAAATCTTACATACTAAAAAAACAAACAAAGTATAACGTGAACAAAATTCAACAATCCCAATATACATTTGATACAAAATATCAAAATCGCGATAATTTAATTGCCCCATGTATTTATCCAATGGGTTGTGAATACCATATATTGTTCTGTGCAAAGGAATAATGAAACCATTCTGATACCGTAGAGCTTGATGGGGAACATTAAAGTTAATCTGGCTTAACCGGTTTGGACAATCAATAAATCCATGTATGATTATATATATATAAATATAGCTCCTGACATGTCATTGACTGAGGGTAAAGATAATTGATTTGTGATAAGTGATTTTCAATAGTAGTGTGGATGTGGTAAGCACATTATCTCAAAAATTTATGCTGGACTCTTTCTATGGTATCAATATTGTTCTGAAAATAGGGTGATCAAATAACTGAACAGTATTACAAAAAAGATCTAAGTAAGCAACAATACACTAATCTTGTTGAATTAATGGTGAAATACTTGCAATTCCTAGTAATGAAACCAAGAAGTTCAGATGCCTTTATTGAAATAGAGTTTATGTGGTCACAGAAAGTAAGCTTCTCATCAAAGATAACACCCAAATCCTGAATAGAAGAAACATAATTCAGTGGCTGATTATTAATAGTATAGCTTGTTCCAATTCTATTGACTTTACGAGAAAAACTTATAAAACAACAGTTTTTTACATTTAAATGGAGTTTTTCTGATTGCACCAATTTTGTAGTCTGTCTAAGTCATCTTGTAGCAAGGCTTGATCTTTAAACTGTCTATAACTTTCCAGTCATCTGCCAACATTAGACATTTGCTATTTAGGAAACAGGAAGTGATGTCGTAAACGAAAATATTGAAAAGAAGTGGTGGCCTCCTTGAGGAACTCCAGATGTTACTGTGATACTGTCAGATAGATGACAACCTATCTTGACTCTTTGACTTCTCCCAGGTGTAGAGTTTTTAATCCATTCAACAAGCTTGACATGAAAGCCTACATTAATTAATTTGTCCAAAAGTATTTGGAGACCTACACGATCAAATGCCTTGGTAAAATCTGTGTATATTGCATCTACCTGTTTACAGTCTTCCATATGAGATAATATATCAGATTGATAGCAAACCAAATTTGTTGCAGTGGATTTTTTGCTATGAAAACCATGTTGCGATTGAGATATTAAGCCTTTACATAACCAAGAAAGTTGCTTTGCTATAAGACTGTTGAAGAGCTTAGGGATTGCAGATTGTATACAAATGCTACGATAATTTTCAATATTATCTTTCTGACCATTTTTAAATATAGGAACAACATAACTTTCTTTACATGAAGAAGGAAACACAGAGGTTTCTAGAGATCTATTAAACAATATAACAAATGGTATTACAAGGGTACAGACACATTTTTTTAATAAAAAATTAGGCACACCGTCTGGACCAGCAGTAAGCTTATTCGGCAGCTCATTTATGCCATTAAAAATATCAGTCATGGTAATCTTTGAAGGACAAATATTTGTACTAAAGCTGCTATATAATGGATGGATAGGTATGTAAAGGTTGTTGTTATTTAGTGAATACACAGTTTGGAAGAAGTTCATAAATAAATTAGGTATGTCTTGACCATTTGTTACAGATTGGACTTGATAAAATAAGGAGTTAGATAGGTTATGACTAGACCGCTTATCATTGATGTACTTCCAAAATGATTTTAGATCATTTCTTAGGCCAGTATCTATACCTTTAATATAGTTGCTGAAGCAAATTTCAGACAGTTGCTTACACATTCAGCTCTTAGGAGGGAAAATCTAATGTAGTATCATCAGTACAATTATTAACATAAATATAGTGAGCATATTTTTTCTCCAGAGTCAGTCTTCTAAGATCAGCAGAGAACCATTTGGGAAAAGTTGAAGTTCTATATTTCTTCAATGGCACAAAGCAAGCAATTCCTACAGAGAGAACTTCATAGAATAATTTTGTTATATTTCTAAATGGAATTTGTATTATGAAGGTAAAAATTCGATATTTTTTGATAAGATTGTCCTATTGACCAAAATCAAAATGTTTTAAATGTCAAAAGTGCATTTTTTTGCACAATTTTTGTATATTGTCGCAGATGAAGTCAGTTTCTATGAAAGTGTTAAATAATTGTTTAGCGATTTTTTCAATTTTTACGATTCTCACGACATCAATAAAATTTATCACTTCCATTGACCGTCACTGGAATTTTTATGAATAGAGCCCAATCTTCAAAACATATAGCCTGAAATTTTGGTTTTGAGTTTTGGCAAAAATGTGAGTTATTTGAAATATTACCAAAAAACGCTGAAATTAAACATTCACATCACAAACGATCGCACGTCACGGGAAATACATTCACGAAAACGGTATTAGGTGTAATTTGTAGCTGAAGTTGTGTCGTTTTGAAAAATGTATATGAAACATGAAAAACGTGTATCAAAAAGAAACAGTTTTAAACAATTTATATCGTTTGAACTGTGAAAGTCTAAATTTAGCAATTTTTAGGTTAACAAATGCCTCACATTTGTTGCCAAAACTCAAAACCGAAATGTCAGGCTATATGTTTTGAAGATTGGCCTCTAGTAATGAAACTTCCATAATGATCGATCAATGAAAGTAATAAATATTATTGATGTCATGAGAATCCTAAAAAATGGTAAAAATCGCTAAACGTTTTTTTATTTAACACCTTTGTAGAAACTGACATTATTTGCGGCAAAACGAAAAAATGCATACAAAAGCTGCTTTCTTCACCTTTAAAATACTTTATCGATAGGATTCTCTGATCAACAGATATCGAATTTTTATAGTGAAATTGATTTAAATTTTATTTAAAATTGATTTCGCTCCTGTACCTGACATTGTAAATCACCGGTCGCTTCAAGCGTTGTTTCTAAGAGAATGGGTTCATTCTACAAAAATGCTAATAAACATTTTTGTTCAAAATGATCTCCAATCCATTTTTTATTTGAAACATTTTTTTCTACGGCATATAGATTCTTGGTAAATCCGGGGAGTAAAAGTGGTTAACTTCTTTGCATCCATTTTGGGGTCCCAAAATTTGAGATTCTGATCAAAATTCAGTTTGTTTGTATGATTTTTAGACGTTCAGTGTCATTTTCGACGACCGGAGTATATGTATGAGAAAAAAGTTGATGTCAATCAATATATTCCTTTATCACTTTCGCTGCAGAACTTTATTTTAGAACATTCTGCTGTACAGAATGAACTTTTTTTATCCATCCATCCAATGGCACTACAGCCCAAGCCGGGCCTTGGCCTCCTTCATTAGACCTCTCCAAACATCTCTATTTACTGCTGTTCTTTTCCATGAACGTGTTTTTAGGAGATTTTTGGCATCCTCATCTACCTCGTCTTCCCATCTCTTTTTTGGTCTTCCAACAGGTCTTTTTCCTTGCATTCTTGCGTTTAGTAATTTTCTGGGGATTCTGTTCTCATGCATGCGGGCCACATGCCCTGCCCATCGTAATCTCTGCAGTCTAGTGTATTGTGCTAGTGTTGGTTCAGTGTATTGTTCGTATATTTCGTTATTATATCTAATTCGCCAGTTGTTATTTTCCTTTATTGGACCCAGTATTCTACGCAATATTTTTCTTTCGAACACGTCTAATGCATTGGTAGATTTCTGTGTTATAACCCATGTTTCACACCCATAACTTACTATGGGTCGGATTATTGTTTTATATACCCGGAGTTTTGTTTTCCGGTGTACGTCTCGCGATTTGAATATGTGGCCCATCGCGAAATAGGCTTTGTTTGCCAGCATAAGCCTTCTATTTATTTCCGGTTCTTCTTCATTATTTTCGACCAGATCCATTCCTAAATACGTGAATCTATTCACGTATTCTATATCGTCTATAAATTGTTGTTGTTGTTGTTGTTGCGCCTGTCTATTTGATCTGGTTTGTATGAGTAGTTTTGTTTTATTTGTATTTATTGTTAGCCCTACAACTTCTGAACTCTGTTTCAACTGAACGTAGGTTTCTTCTGCCGCAGTCTTTGTTCTGCTCATTATGTTTATGTCGTACTTTTTTTATAGCATAATATATGTAATACGCAGATGACACCAAATTTCGCCGTCCGCATAAGATGAGAATAAAATAAAGTCATATAGCCGCTTCAGCAGCAAAAGTGTCAAATATGTTAAAGTATTTTCCACCTAAGAAGACCACTTTGCAATTAAATGCTGGTAACTTTATTACTAGCGCACCAAATAAGCGGCGATATATTTTACACTACCTTTATGAATAACATTATACTGCTCTGTTGTTTCAATCAGCACTACTCAACAAGTTATCGTTTATTGGTTTTTATGTTACAATGCAATAAATAGTACGAGTACAGAATATTTATTTCAATTGTGAAAAATTGCTGAAAAAATGTAAATTAATGTACTAAAATGTTAATTTTCTTTAAAAAATTTTCTGATGTATCATATAATGTAGGTTTTCCCTATAATCAAAGTTATGCCTTTACAAGAACATATTTAAAAAATAAGGAGTACCATGTGTCATAATAAGTAATCGCCTTTATACACACTTTAAAAATTTGTTTAGTAATGTATTTCTTAAATCAACACAATCATTGAAAAATGATTCATGCTATTTAAAAATATCTTTCTGTTAACGACACTGTTATCGACAAGGTAGTCAAATTAAACTTGTCATATTACATTTCTGTTTATTGTTAAAAATTAATTGATGGTCATGGGTTGTATTGGTATTATTTAATAATTTAGCAAAATACATAATAAGCAAAAATTTTATTTAAAACATGCGAACGGTTTTTGCAATCACAATCAATGCAGTGTTTATGCTTGTTTAGCATTGGCCGTTAAATAATTCGTGTTCGATTGTTTCGTCTATTGTACAACCCTCATCCTTTTTAGGGTGTAGTAGTTGTATATAAGTACCTATTGTTTTATAGTAATGTAGTGAAGCGGTACTTTAAAGTAAAATGAGTAATTTAATTATTCGGATAGACAATTCAGATAGTAACGACTCTGATACTGAAATATCAGACAGTGAAGAGAAGTAACAAAAAAGTTTTTCGGGAGTTCAATTCAGACTTTGTGTTGTGTTTTAGTTAAACAATATCTTCGATCCTTTCCTTCCTTCTATCCTTTGATCTTCGATCTAATTACTGGACTGCATATTCTCAATAGCTTTGGTATTAATTACTGGACTGCACGTGTTTAAACCTTTTGTTTTGCTGAAAACTAGGAATTTATTTATTGCCAATTTGTTTCATGGTTATATTTAATACATTGTCTGCAGAAAGTAAAGTCTTGGATGTATTTTATTCAATATGGACATATCAGCAGCTTGGCAAGTATTTTCCAATTTTACTGCATGCAAAACCATTCGTATAATTTTCACTCTACGCAAAATAGAGACTTACAGAGACCTTGATGAACATTTGATGTCAACACATAATTTCAAGTATTCAAAATATTCCATCCTACTCCTTTTAACACGCCCTGTATATACATAGTGTATTCATTTTATTTGTCTTTGATACAGTAAAATCCAATATTAATACTGAACATAAAATACAGGTAATTAAATATTTTTACTTTTAATTATTTTACTTTTAATTTTAATTTTTTATTAATACTTTTAACACTATTGATCATCAAAATAGATACTTAATGTAATTTCAAAAAATATAAAACTATAATAGTAGTATTAAAACCTCTTTTAACCTTTAAGTAGTGTTTTCCAAAGATTATTTATCATGTTTATATGGGATTAAGTCGGATTAAGTCATATTTGTAAGTGATTAATCCCATATAAACATAATATTTAACTTAGACATGCTACAAGAAATCAGTTTCAGAACCTTACTACTCATAATATTCAGACATTATTAAAGCAGTAGAAGCTCAGAAAGAGTGAGTAAATTTAAATACCTGGGATCGTGGCTTTTTGAAGACTGGGCATCGGACAGGGAAGTAAAATGTCGCATTGAGCAAGCTCGACAAGCTTTCGTAAAATTCAAGAAGGTACTGACTTGTTCTGAGTTCGATCTTCAACTGAGACTAAGGTTTACTAAGTGCTACGTATGGTCAGTGCTGCTATATGGCGTAGAGGGCTGGACACTCAAAACGAGGGATATAAACAGATTGGAAGCTTTCGAAATGTGGCTTTATCGCCGTATCCTAAAAATACCATGGACAGCGAAAATCACAAATATAGATGTCCTTAAAAGAATAAACCAAGAACGCCAACTTTTCGAAACCATCAAGAAAAGGAAAACAACGTATCTAGGTCACATCATGCGAAATGAAAAATACCAGTTCCTCCAACTTATAATCGAGGGTAAAATTGAAGGCAAAAGAGGAATGGGACGCAAGAAAATGTCCTGGCTCCGAAACATAAGGCAATGGACAGGGATTAACGACATACAATCTCTGATACATATTGCAAGAAATAGAGAGTTAATGGAAAATGTGATCGCTAACATCCATTAGTGGATTTGCATCTGAAGAAGAAGAAGAGAAGCTCAGCAATATCCACTCACTGAAGATATCTCGAGATAATCTCTATATATCAAGATAATAAACAACTTTCTTTTAGTGTCAGTCCTTTTATGGTTGTTACTTGATAGTCTGATAGTATTGTAATTACCCCTATTTGTTTAAATATTGCTTATATTTAGTTTTAAAATATAATTTAATGCATGAATATATTTTTGTAAATTAGCTGAAAGACTTCAGTTGATGGCCTTTTGGTACATAGTATCAATAAAGTATATTTCTCTCTTTGTTTATATGTGTATATTGGATATTGCTGAGCTTCTACTGCTTTAATGATGTCTGAATATTATGAGTAGTAAGGGCGAGCGCCCACCAAAGTGGCGTGGCAGTGGCAAGTAGCAAGTAGCACGCGTCTAGCATAATGTAACCAATCCTAACGAATAATTAGAATGAATGACGTTACTGTCATTTTGGTGTAAACTGAATCATTCGTTTTCATTGGTTACATTATGCTAGACGCGTGCTACTTGCTACTTGCCACTGCCACGCCACTTTGGTGGGCGCTCGCCCTAAGGTTCTGAAACTGTTTTCTTGTGGCATGTCTAAGTTAAATATTGTGTTTAAGTATATGGGATTAATTACATACAAATGTGACTTAATCCCATGTAAACATTTAATATTGTGAGTAGTGATAACCTTTGGAAAACAATGAAGGTTAACCTTTGTAGTTACAGGTTTTATTATTACTAGGTAGTTGTAATGAGTTTATATACCACTAAGTAAAAGACTGACTAGTTTTATATTTTCTAAGATTACTTTATCTACATAGTTTGATGATCAATAGTGTTAAAAATATTTCTTCATTTGATGGTATGGTAACGTATTTAACACTATATGACGTTTTTTTATTTCTCAGCTTATGTGGACGGCGCCATTTGGCGTCATCTGCGTATTGCATATATGCTATCAAAAAAGTTCATTCCGTACAGGAGAATGTTTTTAACTTTTTTCTCAAATATATACTCAAGTCGTCAGAGACGAAAATGCAACTGAATCTCTAAAAATCATATGAACAAATCAATTTTGGGATACCAAAAAAATGCAAAAAAGTTCACCACTTTTACCCCCCGATTTCCCCCTAAAAGCCATCACCATGCCGTTTTGCAGCAAATAAAGTCAGTTTTTACAAAGGTGTTAAATAAAAAAACGTTTAGCGATTTTTACCATTTTTTACGATTCTCATCAGATCAATAATATTTATTAAACCCCTCTGTGGCTCAGTGGTAAGAGCGCCTGCCTTTAAATCTAAAGGTCGTGAGTTCGAATCCCATTTGGGTGGAGAAATTTTCGTTTATTAAAAATTAATGAATGAAAATAATTTCTATCCATGTGTGATCGGTACTCACCGGAGGGACCGCAGACGTCGTATAGAAGCTATAGAATGTATAGAAGCCGGAGACAGAATATATCGGCTTCTATACAACATGTAGCTTCTCCTTATAAATTTTAAAGTGTTTGTTTGTCTTAGTGTATTGTATTTTGTATTGTTATGTCCAAATTTTACATTTATGACATTCTACTATGTCGGATAGGCCACAACTGACGAAATGCCCCTGAAGATGATCTATTGATCGAAAGTACTTGGGCAAGATTAAATTAATCACCGTGTTCAATAGTTGCCTTGTATAACCTCAAAGTTTAATTATTCGAACATTCAACCTTATATTCTCTCTGCCCATTCTCGTCACATGCTGATTCCATTCTCGTCTTCTTTGTCTTCCCAACGTACTAGGTCTTTTATGTTAGAGATCTCTTATTCGGTCGTTAGGCATTATATCTATCTCCCAGTGATTTCCCATTCATTGACCTCAATGCACATCATGGTTGTACGAATTAAATCAAACATGTCTTTTCTACATTCATAAAATAATTAGGAAATGTTTAATATCCCGTTAAACGTATTTATAGTGATTGTTGTTGTTTATTTATTGTACTGAATGTTAAAAACTCATTATAGAATTGTTTTGAACGTAATTTTGAGTTTTCTACGTATTCAACGTTATTATGATTATTGGAAGAAATGTTCTATTTGAAATACTGTAGTCGAGAAAGATGGACCTAAGATCAAACAGCTTAAATTCTCATATTTATTTATTTATTTATTCACCAACGCATCCAACAGCCGAAGCCAGTTACTGGATGAAAAAACGTTTTCATTCAAAATACAATATTAAAGATTTACATCTTATAGATAATATGACATTCAATTTTTAAGCTTAAGCATAATAAAATGACCTAAAAGATAAAAAAAACTCTTGTGCATGTTTTTCGAACTAAGTTACTAACACAAAAAAAAATAATTAAACTTTACAAAACAATAAAAACAATGAAAAAAGAAAAATTTCGGAAATACATTAATTTGTGGAAAACTTAAATGGTGTTACAAATTAGTGCTCAATCTGTTAGGCTAAAATAATACCACTTTCCTCATGTCGCATACCTAGAGACTTAGTATTTATTTTTTATACTAGCTGGTTTTTATCAATTTTTTACTTGTGTATCGAACTTCTCTGTTTCCAAAATAAAGTGTGAAAAGTTATGTGTAAAAGGTTTCATTGTTTAGCCTAAAGAATGGATCAATTACTTTGTTACAACCTATTTCCAAAAATATGACTAAATGACTAAATTATTAAAATAAATTGAAAAAAAAACAATATCAAAATTATATATTTCCTTCACTTTCAGAATCCGAGCTATCTCCAGGATGTATTATGATGGGTTGAATATCAATATCAACTATATTTTGCTCTCGGACATACCACTTTTGAATAATTTCATGAGTATGTCTTACACATTTTCCCCAAATGTCTCTATTACATTGATTAAGCGCCTCTTTTCACATATTTATAACAGCACTATCAGAATAGCTGTCCCTACAAATATGCTTATTGTAATATGACTTGCAATTTGCCCAAATTAATTCAATAGCGTTAAATTCGCAATGATAAGGAGGTAGTCTCAACACTTCATGATCATGCTCTCTTAGTAACTCATCAATAACATACACATTTTCTTTTTTATTCATATTTGCAACTTGTAATAATTCAGGTTTTGTAAATTTTGGGTCAAATTGAATATTATTTGTTGTTAGCCAGGTAACAATTTCATCTTTCTTTGAAGCAGTGGTAGGTTGCTTTTCTAAAAAAAAACACTATGAGATGGAGCATTATCCATTACAATCAATGATGGTTCTTCTAAATTGGGAATTACTTGTGTCCTTATCCACTTAGTAAAAATGTCGTTGTTCATTTCTCCATGGTAATCAATATGTTTAGAACAAAACAATAAACTTGCTTCAGAAACAAATCCTTTAGAAGAACCAGCGTGAACAATTATGAAACATTTACCATCAAAACCTTCTGGTTTATGTACACTTTTGCTACTAGTGTCTTGCCAGGAAGTCGTTTTATTTCCTTATGAATAAATCTATGTTTCATCCAAAAAACAAGTTCTCTTGGATGCACACTTTCCAGGTTTACAAAAGAATTTTGCTCTTAATGCAGCAATATTGGTTCGTTCGAATAATGATCTTCTATTGTCATCCTTTTTATATTTAAATCCTATATCTCTCAGTACAGTGCTCAAGGAATTTTTTCCCACAGTAACAACTTCTTTTTCTTCTAATTCACATTTCAAACTTTGTAGACTAACATGCTTTTCTAAAAAAAAATAATAATAATAAAAACTAGTAATAATAGTGAAACTTTATTTTAGAAGTGTTAATTTTTGTCATGAAGTGTATTGCCATTTTAGTTCCTTCAGGCAGATCAGTTGTCTTGCTTTTACGATGACGTCTACTTTTGCCTGGACTTGAAAGGACAGGATTACTTTCTTTTCGTTTTTTAATTGTACATACTGTACGCCGTGATATTTTCAAGGCAGTAGCTACCCTTTAAAATTAAAAACAATTTCATGATAGGTAAATTATTAAACAACACACAATTCATTACAATACCTCTTGAACACAAGCCAAAGGTACCAATAAGGGTCCTCCGTTCCTTTTTTCCAACTCAAAATATTCATACAAATTCAGCATGAGTTGCTGGGATTGAGAATTTAGTGTATTTCCAGGCATATTCTAAAAATAAAAACCTTGAAAAAATATTCTGTTTGATATTTGTTTGATATTTATGACAACAAATGTTTTATATCGATCCGTTAGACAGAGTTTTAGAAAGATTCAAAAATGATACATCAAATTAAAGGTAAGAAAATTTAACTGCAAAATTTATACTTACATCAAGGAATCCAACACTAAGTGAACAGTTAGTCATTATAACAACTCTTTTTGAGAAAATTTATAAACTCAAGGCCCGAAAATGTAATGCAAAATTAAACAGTATGAATATAACAGAAATTTTTGTAAACACCACAACACTGTGAAGTTGACAATAAGCAGGTTCAATGATGAGAATTTATCACAGACTATTGTTATATTACTGTCTTTGTCTGATATATTGTTAAATGTTGGACAAGCGGCTTAATTGCAACATTTTATATTCTGTGAGTAGAAATGAGACAAAATTTAAAAATAGTTCATGAATAATTTTATACATGTGCACAGATACAGCGAACGAACGAACTGTAAGAATTCTAGTGTTATATCTTAAGTTGATAAGACTTAATAAATCAGAACAGTCAGTGGTATTTTCAAGTAGTTTATGGAGAAAACTAGATCACATTTAGTTCTGTAGTCTTCTAAGGAACTGATATTTAGCCTTGACTTTAGTTCTAACGAAGACATGTTCCTTAACTTTAATCTGTAAGAAGAATCTATCACAAATCCGGAGAAACTTATTTTGAATTTTTTCAAGGGTGTGAATATGGTTAAAATAGTATGGTGACCATACTATAGAAGCATATGACAGGATGCTACTGACAAAAGTAAGATTTAAATTCTATATGTTGGTACTGAAAGATCTCGAGAGTTTCTTGTGATAAAACCTAGATTTCGGTAAACTTTATTTGACAAATTGTTGATGGGGGGGGGGGGGATAAATGACAAGTAACTGTCAAATAACACTCCCAAATCTTTTATTCTTTTATTTCAGTCACTATTGATAGAGGCTTGTATTAATGTGATAGTCAAACACAACATTATTATTAGATTTGCTAAAGGATATAACAAAACACTTATCTTTATTTAACTGGAGATCATTGGAAAGAAACCAATTGTACAGGGAAGTAAGAATTCCTGGACCCTTAGACAATCAGATAGATTTGAAACTTTAAATATAACTTAAGGTCATCAGCAAATAGCAAAAACTGACAAACCTTTATTACCTCAGAAATATCATTAATAAACAAATTAAAGAGAAGAGGACCCACATATGACCCACTTGTCGAACCCCTGAACTGACCAAGATAGGAATTGAAAATAAATCCTTTATAAAAACAAACTGAATTCTTTTATCAAGATAACTACTTAACCATGAAAGAAACCACTCAGGAAAGCCATAGATGGAGTCCACTTGGTACCCTTCCTCGAAAGCCCTGATAATGTAATCATGATACAAAACAAGATTTGTAGATGTAGATTTACCCTGCCTGAATCCATGTTGCTCATTAATCAAGAGATTCCTACACTGCCAAGTAAGATATTTGTTTAGAATTAGTTCAAAAAGTTTAGGGATGGATAGATAACATAACAACAGGCCTATAATTTTTTATATTGTCTCTGTCACCGTTTTTAAATACAGGTGTGTAGTCCTAAAGATAAATTAAATAATGCATGTAAAGGTTTGGATAGACCATATACACATCTTTTTAAGAAATATGTAGGAATATTATCAGGGCCACAACTCGGTTTATCCTTTAGACCATTTATAGACTCAAAGACTTCAGAAAGTGAAAATTGGATAAATGGAATGTCAACAGAATTGTTTACTTTAAAATTGAAGTTACTTAAATTAATTTTGTCTGGGCGATAGACACTAGAGAAATGGCTCGCAAACAAGTTTGCTATTCCCTCACTTGATTCAGCTAACAAGTCATTAAAATGCATGAAATTCGGAATTCCGTGGCTTTTATTCAAAGAGTTTATATGATTCCAAAATTATTTTGAGTCTGAATGAATATATTCCTCAATGTTGGAGATATTATAAGATCTATAGCATTGATCTGTTGCAATTGCAATGTTTTGCATTGTGTTCTAAGATCTGAAAATAAAGTATAATCAGCTGCTAAGATGTTCATTCCATTAATTTCTTATTAGCAGCCTTTTACGCATCTTGTTCCATTTTGTTGAGTCCTTGGATATGTTGAATATGGTTCCACGAAGTTTACCTCCAGATTTAAGCGCTAATTTAACTGTAGTACTATTATTTCTACTAGTCTTTCTATGGATTGCTGGACTTCATAGTAAACAATAAATTGATCGTAACTGAGTTTATATCAACAAGTCCTCGTAGACACTTTGTCTCAGGACTAGCAACCTCCAGTGGAGTCTAACGCTGCCATGTTATCTATTCCTGTTGTAATTTAAACATTCTAATATACAGATTGAACGAATTTAAAACGGATCATACAATTTAATATATGTCTGTTTGAACTGCATTTGAAATAGTGGACCAATATAAAACTTGGACAAAAATAAATCCATACCCAGTGTTAGACATTGTATAAAATATCGTTCAACTATCCGTCTCCTTTTAGAACGCACCATAGTCTAGAGCGCAGCTCAAAGTCAATGTTGCCAATCGCCGCGTAATAATCCGATTTGCGGATCTTTTTGAGAGTTATATCTTCTTCGTATCTTTAAATAAATCGGATATTTGTTTATATTTTTCATTGTATTTACCAATCTACTACAACAGACTAATAACAAAAATAAACTTAATGGTTTGTAGTTATTTCAGAAGTTTGTAGTTATTTTAGAAACATCTAGTTTAATGATATTGGCAACACCGCTCAAAATCTCCATCTCCGATAAACGAAAGAGGGGCCTGCCTAAAGGCGGCCACTCACGATACAGCGGCGTTGTTTAACTTCGTTTTTAACTACACACTTGCTTTGATCATATTATAGAAAATCGAAATGGCTTGATTTAGCGGGAATTTTTTAGGAGAGTTTTTTTAAATTATATAAAAAACAAGAATGCTTATAGCGAATAAAAGGTAAAACGTACCACGATAGAAACGCCCGAAAACAGGCAATGGTCATTCTAGTTTTAAAGTTCCAAGAAGTAAACAAAAGATGCGAATGAAGAGTATGTAAGAGCATTAGTTTTATCTCACAACATTCTGGAAAACCGAAAAACCCCGTTTTCTCCATATTTTTACTACATAACCTCAAAAGACTCTGAATCGTGAATTAGAAAGCACTTGTACACTCAAAAGTTGTGGAATTATAAGCTAGCGAATATATCTACATATATACGTGATATATATCACAATCTACATGCATTTATACACAAACGCATATCTATATAGTTCCACGACTTTTGAGATCCTTGTTATATAAATTCATAAGCTCGTACCATGCTCGTCCAAGCCTTACTCTTCCGCTTAGATCTTCTTCTTCATGTACCATGTCCTTTCAGAACGTTGGTTACCATCATAGCTATTTTAATTTTATTCACTGCCACCCTAAATAGCATGCTTGTATCTACACCATACCAGTCTCGCAAGTTCTTCAACCATGAGGTTCTTCTTCGTCCTGGACTGCGTTTGCCTGCTATTTTTCCTTGCATGATGTTTTGTAGCAATCTATATTTGGGACCTCTCATTACATGTCCGAAATATTCCAGCTTTCTCTGCTTGATGCTTTTTACGATCTCAGTAGTCTTGCTGAGACGTTCTAGTATTGTGGAGTTACGAATCTTCTCCACCCAGGAAACTTTTAAAATTCTTCTATAGCACCACATTTCGAAAGCCTCAAGGCGATTTAGATCGATTTTATTCACAGTCCAGGACTCGACAGCATAAAGTAAGACCGAGAACACGTAGCAGCGAAGTAGGCGGATCCTTAATGCCAATTTTAGGTCTCTGTTACATAACACCTTGGACATCCTTCTAAAAGCAGCTCTAGCCTGCTCTATTCTGGATCTAATTCCGCTTAGATACAAGAGCCTTATACCCATGCTTATATTTTTATTATTTTATTTTATATTTTATATGTACTTAACTGTCTTGGCCTTCATATCTTGGCCCGACATCCCACATATCCAGGGAGCCTGATTGTAACAAAAAACATGGCGTTGATAGTTGCGCCGCACGGTATTTGATATTAGGCGGCGCAACTATCAACGCCATGTATATATGATATAATCAGGCTCGCATTATATATTGCTCTTAGTGCGTTTGCGTGTGTAGGGCCATATCCTCTGTATCGCTCTTAGTCAGTTTGCGTAGTAGGGCCTTTATCTTTTCGGCGGGGCTTTTCGTCAAATGTTCAATAGCTCTCTGTTTTTGTGTTTATTTTGAATTGATTTTGAATTTGACAGCAGAATTGTGTCGTGTCTAAAATAACAGGCAGCAATAACCAGTATTATTGTTTTATATTGTGAAGCAACAAATTCTTTTTTTACTATAACGTCGACCTTATGCATTGTGGTTATTTATTGGTCGGAGGTTAATAGTAAAGTAAACATCATATGGAGGTTTACGAAAGCCAATGCTGTATTTTTATTTACACTGCGTTTGGACGTTCTGCTGAATAGCTCCTGCTACATCTTTGCTGAAAGATGTACCAAGAGCTATTCAGCAAGAGAAAGCTAAAAAGAACTATATAATTTAATTAATGCATACAATATTTATGTTTAACCAAACCAGTTGAGTGTAAAACAATTAAAACAGACTTTGCTGCTATGATTGAAGCCTTGTACCGAAGCTTTCCTAGAAGAATATCAGGCAGGTTTTAGGCGTGAACGTTCAACTATTAACCAGATTTTTACACTACGACAAATACTCGAAAAAGCGCAAGAGTTTAATATAGGCGTGTACTATCTTTTTGTCGATTTTAAAGCGGCATAAGACAGTGTCATAAGACCAAGTCTTTACAACGCTATGAATGGATTAGGAATTCCAAAAAAACTCATGTGCATGATAAAAGTGACAATGGCCAAGATGCTATCAGCAGTAAAAATTCAGAACGACACGTCAACTCTATTTTAAATACATAGGGGGTTAAGGTAGGGAGACGCGCTGGTGTATCAGCTTTTTAACATAGCCTTAGAAAAAGTTGTACGAAATGCTGCCTGCTACTCGCTCGGAAATCCTAACCGAGCGAGTAGCAGCAGCAGAACGAATGGAATTACATATAAATAAAAATAAAAACAACTTCATGCCGACTAGCAAAAACACGAGCTTGAAATGTTGACTGGGGTATTATTGTCCAAAACTTTGAAGCGAGTTCATATATCTAGGGACATCAGATAACCCCAATAACACATTAAGGGACATAAAAAGGCGAATCATAATTGAAAGCAGGTGTTATCATGGTCTATCAAAGTATTTAGCTAACAAACATATGTCTCAAAAACTCATAAAAGACTGTATAGATCACAGATAGCCCCCGTTCTCACATGTGGATCAGAGACATGGACCTTAACCAAAACAGATGGATCTCTCTCAGAGCACAGGACGAAGGTCTTTGATTTAATAAAAACTAAAAGATATCAGGCACAAGAAGGCTTTGTCCTGTGGATTGATGATGGGGCATATATTGTAAGCCTCGAAACCGGTAGCCTAAAATTTAACTACAATAAAAACTACCTAAGATTGTGAGAATTGACTTTCTCCTATACAGAAGAATATATTTATTGACCTAGAGCTAACAGAAAGGAACATATTTTAAGAAGTGATTCAATATTAGAACCTACAAATCTGAATAATTATTAAACTTTTAGCAGAAATGTTATAGCAGAACACTTATAAATTTTGCATGTTGTTGAAATTTTTCAAAAATATGATTAAAATATTATAAAGCAAAAATAATTTTAATTAGAATGTGTCTAATAAAAGAGCTTCTGAATGTCATTAAATAAAGAATATGAATGTTAATTATCAAACTTTAAATACCATTTTCCAATACAATAGTTTTACTTTTTATTCCAATGTTTAGAAATATTTCATGTGATTTTTCTATTTTAGCAAAACAAATCTGCACTGCACAATACTTTGATATAAGTAATTAAAAATTCCTGGCAACACTGAAAAACTTCATATGAACATAGCAGATATAATCATTTTCAATTAAAATTTTGAGTATGTGGACTTTCCCTAGGAGTCAGCTGCCTTCTGGCAAACCAGCACAATATACTATGTGCTGGGTAGTGCTATTAGATATTAATTAATAAATAAAAAATGGAAAAAAATCGGCATGGCAAACACAGTAAGAAATCTAAAAAACTTAAAAGAGATGATAAAGGTTCAACCAATAATTACATAGGTCTATCAAAGGTGAAATCTAAACCACTCGTTGAATATTCTGATGTGAGTTCAGAAGATCTTTCTGGTCCAGAAGCAGGAGAAATCCAAAGCGGTGAAGAAGAAATTATTAGTGATGATGGTGAATTAGAAGCTGAAATGCGTAGAAGTAAGCATCATAGTCGATATTCTCACATAGAGGAGGACATTTATCTCAGGGAAACATCACTCATGGTACATTCACCAGGTTAGAATAATTACATATTACTGTTAAATTTATTTGATTAATTACTTTTTTTTTCAACTTGCAAACATGGCACACGTTTACTATGTCGCATCATATTATATTAGTATAGTTTTTTAAAAACATAATATTATTTTGAAATTGCATTTTATTTTATGCAATAAATATGGAATAAGAGTGTTACGAAAAACACGACTACCTAATCAGCGTACCTAAAACACCTTTAAGTCTCGAATTTTATACCATATGAAGTTATAATCTTTTTATAATTTTTATTGGCTGCCAGACAATTATTTAATTAAGTATTATTGTATAACTAATGCCTCAGGGATATAAACATCAAGTAATATTTCCAGTTTCATTCTAGTTTCTATGACCCAGCATGTGTCCCTCTCCGGATTGAATCCAACAGTTCTAAGAACATCTTCCCTAGAAACTTTAGCACCTTTCCTCCTCAGTTAAAAAAAAGTTTCATTGTAGTTTAATGGCCAACCTCATTTGAATATTCTGATTCAATTTTTAGCAGTTTCTTAGTAGTGCATTAGTTTGTATTTCTAGTTTATTTACGTTTTATAACGTCTTCACAGGCGATTTGAAGAAGTTTTTAAATTCACATCGAGGGATTAAAATAATATCTACCATTGTGCATTAACTGTTCCTTAAAGTATCTTTTACTGCGCTTTTTGAACAGTTACCATACTTGTGGTTCCCATATTTATATTTTTATGTAAATTTTTATATTAGACTCTGTGCTGTTTATATATTTAAACCCTACATCTCATCAATTACGATTTGTTATAAATTACTTTTAAAACCTTTTCATGCCAACATTGATAAAATGTCCTCAATCCAACCTTTATAAATTTTCCTTGTTGAAACTTTTTTAATTGTCATTTTTAAACTACGAATGACACTCAGTTCTCCTATAAAATATTATATCTAGAAAGGTGTGATAAAAAAAGAAGTAAAGTTAATTATGTTCTATTACCTGTTTATTGCATAAGACAAGTAAAAATATTGAATGAAATAGTCTGATAATTTTAAAAGTAATTTATATTTTATTTGGAATTATTGCACATTGATTAAACTGGTATTATAATAAACATATTGATATCACATTATTTTTTGTATTATATACATTTACGTTTCAGATGGATCATTTTCTTGGTCATCATGTAGATGTTGTAAGGTTATCGGCTTGTATGGCTTCTTGGAAGGGTGTCAGCATTTAAATGGATTTTTCTGCCCTGTGCTTCTACTTTTCCATCTTTCTACTTAACCTTAGTGTGATTCGCTCAAAGAAGTAACTTTCATACAAGTGTTTGTGAAAATGGTTACAAGTCTTTATCACACATACAAGTTCTCTTTTGGTAACACAGTAGTTTCTTTTTCTTATTCATCTTGGTATCATGCATCGGGAAGGAACTGTTCCTATGAGGTGCTGCTGGCATCCACTTACAACACATAATATGTTTCTGCTTGTCTCGGATAGCATAGTATTGGTGCACTGATCAGAGCTCTTTACAGCTATTCGAAAGCTTTTTGACATTAGCTTTTTTTAAATTAATATTATCAAATGCGTTTGACATTTATCAAGATTAGGAAAATTTGATAAACTTTGCCGTAAGTTGTTGTTGCCGCTGACGATTTAAGATGGTCTCTTATTATCGATGCCACTATTTTTTTTGACGTGAGAATCTTCTAGACTTCTAGAGAGATGTGGAAAGAGAAACTAGATACTGTTGGATTCATCCGAACTATAACGTTGGATTGTTACTAAGGTTAGTTGCTCCTACTAACTAAACTCACTCCCTCTTCCAGCAGTGCACCCGGAACTTTTCTTGGCGAAAGTTCTACCACGGTTCCCACATTACACGTTAACGAAGTATATAGTCTTTTCTATAGGGCCTCGAAGATAACTAATGTCTTAAGGGCCAGTATCGTTATATAATGACTCGTACCATGCTTTAGCGGTATGATGACGGGTATAAAAAACAAATATATGATTAGTTAAAGAGAACAGATACTTAAATAAAACTAATACGTTAAAGTATGTGCATAATTGATAAAAACACAAACTCAGACGCTCTTTCCAGCTTCTCCTTTTTTGTATGATTTTCGTTATTATTTCTAGCACATAATCGAAGTTCTCTCTGTTCTGTATTGCTAAATTCAGTATATTATTTGGCGTGACCTCTCCTAGTTTAATTCTCAATCTTTGATGTTCTTGTATGACGACTTTACATTCGAAAATTCAATGTTCCGCGTCATCAGTCACACCACATTCCATGCAGATATCGTCGTTTGTTTTTTTAATTCCATATGTGTATGATCTAAAAGAACCGTGTCCGGTCAGAAATTGTTCAAAGAAATAATTTATTCTTCTGAACCTACAATTTATACCATGCACTTACATCGGGTGTTAGCATTTTTGTCCATTTTGCTGCCTTTTCACTTTATGCCTATCATTCAGATTGACATTCATCAAGCGTTTTTAGATATTTGGTGGGCATAACTTTCGTTTACAAGAGTAATGTCTATGTGGCTTCGGCTCTCAACGCGAACAAAGGTAGGTTTTCTATATTCTATAGTCGTTTCTTGGGAAACCCCATAAGATAGATTTAGCATTTATGTCACCAGCGACTATAAAAGTCTTTTCTATGTGTGACATTTGTATAATGGATTTAGGATGCTGTTTGTAGTGTTCTCTACCCATGTTGGGTGAGATGTAATAAACAATAATGGCTACTTTTTCTGCTATGATTAGCACGTGTCCATCCCGTTTTATAATCTTGTTTATGCACACTTTATGATTTACGGGGTATATTGCTATATCTTCCCTGTTATCTGCAATCCATCTGTCGTTTTTGATGATTTTCTTGTTTGGTTCAGGTACTATTAGAATATCTGCTCCAATTTCGAGGGATTTCGCATATATCAGATCGTGCGCAACCTTGGCTTTTCCCACATTCCCGATACTTTAACACGTTAAAGGTCACATAGAATGAGGGGGACAGGCATTTAGACTGTAGTTGTCGGAACTCCTTTTGACAACATCATTACGCTAAAAGTAGCTGTAGCTTCGTCGTTTGCAGGTTTGGAGGACTCCAAAAGGTAGTCAACATAATCGTTGTTTGGACAGGGGAAAGAAGATATCGAAGTGAGCGTAGGTGAAAAGACATCCGAATTTTCTTCTTTCTGTTTCCTGAGTTTCTCATATCTCGCTTCCTGAAGAGCCTTCTTAAAATGTGTGCAGTCCATGTTAACCCTTTCAATACTGTTGCCGTAAAACTACGATTTTCATTTGCAGCTTTGATGAGCGAGCGCCGTTCTATTAGGCAAATCGATTGTTGTAATCCATCGTTCAGGTTCTGTTACCGCACATTTTTAAGTATATACATCTTTGGAGAGCTATAATCGTAAAAGTACATTCTACATTGTCCATCTTGCTTACTAGTATGGTTCATATACGTTACGATCTGCAAATACACCATACTGATGCCGTACATACATCAACCACTCTAGCGCCATACTTTTTGAATACCGTTTTTTTATGTTTTACGAATAACACTACATCGATAAAACGAATATAAATAAACTACTGACAAAGGAAAAACGATTCAACCACTTCAATATAAAGAATGTAAACTACTGAGTGGGTGTCTCGATCGCGAAGTGCAAAATTTTCTCAGCGTCCTATATGAGCAACGCGCAGCCGGTACTTCGCCCATAGTAAAATGGTTAACAGTTTTGTGGGCGTCATTGCAGAGGACGCACCTTTCTTCCTCTTGAAACTTTTCTGCTTCATGCTCTGATATACCTCAGCGGTAACACATGCCGCTCCTATCAGGACCTCGGCATTTATCGGTGTCGTGTGTATATTCCCAACATCTTCTACACCTTTTTAACCTTTGCTTTTAACGTTTTCCTCCATCTCTGCACCTACATACCTCAACTCTGAGGAAATCTTTGCGCAAAGTATTTTAGCAGCTTTCGCCGGAATGACAATTGTTTTAACAAGAGTTTTCCCCTCAGTGGTCGCAGCTTACCTATCTTGGAGTGGTCTTGTCCGTTACCTATTTGTTCTTGAAAGGCCTCCTTAACCTAATCCGTCATCATCTTCTGTCATGCCTCTTATTTGTATGATTTCAGTTCTATTCTCTTCTCCTTTTTGGAATGCTCTGAAACCATTCTTTGTTGTTCCAAGGGCAGTTTTCGTCCATGGTGATGAGAAGCTTTCCCTTTTTTGTGCTCCTAAGCAAGTGTTCGGCCTCTACTGTGCCGGTTGACTTTACAGATGTTTTCACAGTCTGTAGTATGTCCTTATAGACGGCATCTTTTTTGGTAACAACCATACCGTATATGGCCCTCTCCTTTTGTTTGTTTGTAGTATGGATGTATACAGTCACCTCGGTTCTTTAGAAGATTATCTCGCCCATTTTCGGAGTTCATCTACTGATATGGCATTAATGTGGTGGAGAGCGAACTTTCCCTGTTGACTCACTTCTTCCTTCACCATGTTAATTTTATCCCATATTTGTTTTCTGTCCCCATTTTCTTTCGTTTTTATTATTTTTGTCTCTGTTACACCTTTTGATTTTATTGTATTGCTTTGCTCGAGCACTTCATATTCCTCCTCAAGGTCTAACAAATCTGGGTATATATCCCTATATAGCTTCTAAATACTGGTGCTCATTTGAGGGTCGTTTAGTTCTACCATGACAACCTTAATGATGTCTTTTCTGGTGATAATGGGATTTCCGATAACTACATTGGTCCTCTGGTACACCTTATCATCCCATATCAGGTTAGTAGTTTCTTCCCAGGTTTCATAGCTGTAAATATTATCCAATTTACTGATTTTTTTCTGAGAGCCGCCATGTTATGAATCAGTTTGGGTGTCAGTATCAATTATCAAATTTTCTTCTCGGCTGTATTTGTGTTTATTGAACCACTTCACTACTAGGTCTTTTTTTGAAATTAAGCGAGATCTTCTTTAGCCGGTATGTTATGTCTTTTTTAATCTTATTGGTGTTTGGGACATCTTTTACTGTTTTAGATAGTTCGTTCACTAGTCTTTCATATGCTCACAAGAATTAGCGACTGCGACCGGACAAAAGAAGGACTACTTCTCCGTTTAGTCGCTTTTTACGACATGTAGGAGAAAACTGTGAGGATATTATACTTACTGCCCCACACGGGGAATAAATGTATAAGCTACGAATCCCACACCTGACATCAATGTAACGGTACATTAAATGCACGATGCATTTGATATACTCTATTTACAACTTTTATTTCTTTGTACAATTGGTTCTCCATAACTATTTACAGACTAATTCTAAAACTAAATTTGCGCTAATTACATAGGTGACACACAATACATCCAGATAATTCCATCCTAAGGTAGCAGCTTCTCGATTCGTTCAGCTCTTGTAGGACTACATATTCACATATCTTACAATTACTTGATCACGTTAACAGGGATTCCATACTCTGCCAGCTTGTCAGTATTAATCTACAGTACCATTACAAAACACCCCTTGATCATTAACAATGTTTTCTATCGAAATAAACTTTTAATATAGTTTAAACAATAAGGTGTTTCACGACGAGCTTACACTGTTTGTATATCAGAAACTTCTTCTTTAAGTTCCATCTTCTATCGAAGGTTGGAAATCATATATCATGGCTATGCAGAATCTGTTGACTGCCGCTCTAAATATTTTTGCACCACTGCATTCAAACCATTCCATCAAGTTCTTAAGCCATGATATTCTTCGTCTTTCCAGAATTTGCTTTCCGAAGCTATCATCGGAGACTGCTTACAAAATATTTATGAAAATTGGTTTATGGAGGTAACAGGTTATGATGAACTTAAAGAAAATATTTTGACAAAAATGCCACTTCCGGTTATACCGGAAGCGAACATCAAATTAGTTATTTTAAATGGAACACCCTGTATATTATTGCATTTTTAGGTTCTTAGTAAAATTCTAAACAAAATTTATATAAGGTACTATAGGTCCCAACTTCATATGTTTTGAGTTATTCATCTTTTTTCAAAAATTTTGACAGATAGAGACATAATTTTATGTCTCTTTTATGTTACAATCTTGAACACTTTTGCACACAAAGAATAGATAACTTTCTTTCAGGAATTAATATTGAAATCGAATTTCTAAATACAGAGTATTTAGACGTATCACAAATGATACATCCTTTCTTTAAACTTCAAACATCAGTAAGTCAATAATTTTAAATGAAACACCCTGTATTTTATATTTTTAGTAAAATAAATCAGTTTTCGTTCAAATAGTATTTGGAGATAATTGTGGTTTAGTGTTAAAAATATTTATTGTTTTCTTCTAGCAGGTCGTGTATGAACTATGAAGAGATTACTTAAAAAGTAACACATTTTGGTTATTACCAAAATGTGTAAAGATAAAGAATATTATATGATGTGACGAATCAAAATTTACAAAAAAACGGAATGTTTAATAGGCACAATTCGCATTATTGTAGCGAAATATAATCTTTGTGTGCAAAAGTTTTCAAGACATTAGTTTGTAAATGGATGAGATATTAACTTTGAAAAGTTTGTCTACATCTGTTAAAATTTTTGAAAAAAGATGAATAACTAAAGAAATATGAAGTTTATGGTACCTTATACAAATTTTGTCTAGAGTGTGTTTCATTTAAAATAACAAAGTTGCTTTTCACTTCTGGTATAACCGGAAGTAGCATGTCTGTCAAAATATTTTTTTAAGTTCGTCGTGAAACAACCTGTATTAATCTGAACTTAATTTGGCATTTGGCATTGAGTCATGATGAAACTCAAATTAAATTTCTCTAGATATCTTGTTTTGGAATGATTTAAATAATCTGTAAATATTTAAGTTAATACTATCTTCTTAACAATCATGCCTTGTAAAATGATCTTAATTTTAATCTATATTAATATTCTTCTCATATTGCTTACATGATTTTGAATGATATAATGGTATGAAATGATGCATTTTTAACAGCAACTTGTTGAAAATACTCATTGCACTGTTGTGTACTCTTAACACGAATTTGATGTACCTGTTACATTATGTACGACTTAGGTACTATAACATATTGCTGTATTCTGTTAAAGTAGAATAGCCTGTATAAAATGCATCTGGCATAATCATTTTTCTGGATCCTCATTGCAAGATAATTTCGATAATTTTGCATAGAATATTACTCATTACAAAAAGGTGTTCTGACATTAATCTAGCCCAAAAAATTAGGAAAACACATACTTGTTAGTTTTCTCATTTATTTTTCCACATATTCTTTTCGCCCAAACTTCCCAAAATAGTCTGAAATTTCGGATCATCCTATCAGTCAACGCTATGAGACAAAATAGAGCCTCAATCAGCGTCGCATTGGTCTGTGACTATATAGTACACAAAAAAATCTTACATAAAAATCGTTCTGATTGCGTTGTATCCTTGCTAAGATTCCCTGAATTCGATCATGAGCAGACGCGACACACATCACAGCTTTTTCATATTCAAATTTTTGTATATGACGCTATGTACACAGTTAGTTGATATGTTTACGACCTCTACTATCTGACGAATATTGATTTTGCGTGAACTTAAAACTCGTGATTTTGCGTGATTTTAAAACTCGTGATAATCAGCATCCATTTCGGCTTAGATTTAGGCGTTGCTTTTGAATACTATGAAGCGAAATGAAAATACTAATAATAAAAGTGGACAAAAACGGATATAGAAAATCTTCAACGAATAGTACGAACACACCTCACAAAAGCACAAAAATACCTCACACAGACACAAAAACACCATCCTCGAGGTGCAGTAGAAAAAACATTTCCAGGATATGAAAGAATGTAAAACATGCATATCAATTTTGGCTCCTTCTTTCGTACGTATGAACTTTCTTAATTCAGATCAGATATTGAATATTATAATTTCCTGGAAGTGAAGTTGTTGCATTAAAAACAAGAACTTACTTCTGCCATTTCCCGTTCTTCTTATAGCAGCAAGAACCATAAAAAATTTCTGGTCATTTCTCTCAAGTTTCAATATAGATTTTTATATCTGCCGTTTTCTACAATTAGATTTGAAACCTTTTAACAACTTATAGACTACTGCTGCTATTCTTCTTCTTTATGTGCCGTCTTCTACTGAAGGTTGGCGACCATCATACGATAGGTTTCTCTGTTTTGTGCCGCATGAATTATGTTCGCAGCTTCTGGTATTTGAAACCATTCTCTCAAGTTTCTCAGCCAACCTGTTCTTTAACCACATTACTATTAACACTTTATCAAAGCCCCTAGCAGAGTATTTATTTAGTGTTGAAGAATATATTTGTGTGTTGGTACATTATTTGCCATTTCAGTCTCATCATAAACCCCTTTAACAAAGCCTCCCCAACCTTTCTACGTTTCATAGTTTTTGCTTGTTTTATTTCAAATTCTGTCAAAAATTGTATTTATTGTCTTTCTCTCTCTTTCTAAATTTTGGAAATTGTGTAGTGTACATAATTTCCTTTGTCTTTAACTTTGATATATACTAATGCTCGATATTTCTATAATTGTATTTTATAATTTAGGTCATCAAATAAATTTTGGTTTTGTAACTATTCATATTTCGTTAATTATACATATTAAAAAAAGCTGTATATTATTACAATGTATTAGCATTGCATGTCATTAATTTAAATTTCTTCGTCTTATATCCAATATAAATTCTATTTGTTTCAATTTTTCCAATATATACGGAAAGTAAAGTGTTATTGTCTACTAAACAGCATATTTTACATGTTTTTTTCAATTTTAGTTTTCACCTTAAAAATTTAATACGAGTATATATTGTGAAGGGTCATAGATGTCTTGACGAAATAATATTTGCCATTATATATGACTTAACTTTCGCCGTGAGTAAAAACTAATCAACTTTTGCGCAAAGTACATACAAGCATTTACTATGACCTGCACTAAACTTTCTTTGGCATTTCAATTATGTCTTTGTGATTCCTTTTAAATGGCATGTGCAATGGTACAGTTTTACATGTATTAAAAAAATAAATTTATACCATCGTTTGTCACATTTAATTAAAATGTGCCTTGCTTGAAGATTTTGTAATTCTTATTTTTTCTCCTACTAAGTGTATATACTGTATGTATTTTTAGGAAGGAGACATCGTTTAGATATTCTAACCAAATCTCCAACACCTCCTATTTTAATAAGAGAAAGACAGTTATCGATATCTTCGCGTTCGTCGAAATCTAGTGAGGTTAAACAAAGAAGAAAAGTAGATGAATTATCACCAACTGAATATGTAGTTCCTACTGCATCGCCTGCGTATTCAGAAGATTACGACTCCGCCGAAAGAAAGAAACGAAAAAAGAAGGAAAGGAGACACAAAAAGGATAAAAAGACCAAGAAGAAGAGAAAAAAGGCTAAACACAGATCAAGAAGTACAAGTGTGGGTAAGTAACCATATAGTTCATTTCGTTTTAAATCTGCATCACTTTTTCTTATTCTCAACATTTGCATCTCCGTTTTGATTTAAAACTTTTTAGAGATATGGTTTTTGTTTGTCCATTTTTCACTGTTTTAGCACTGCTGATTTAAATAGTTTCTTATTATTGGTAATTTTAAACTATGTCTGTAGATTTTTTAAATAGCAATGCCTATTCTTTTCTTTTGATATCTATCTGTATCTATCTTCAAAATATCAAAGTTTTCTTATCTTTCTTATTAGCTATTTTTTTGTTACATAATATACTTACATATTGTTTTGATATGCCTACTAATGTGATTGATTGATATCAACGATCTAATGTTTTACTTACCTTCAATACAATTAAGCTTCTTAAATTGATGTTTAATTTACTACTTTTTGCATTAAAAATATATGTCTTACATTCCTGATATTATAATGTTCATATTACACTTATTTTCAAATTTTTAATCATCTCCCTTGGTCTTTTCTGTCTGTCTCTGTTTGCCTATTTTGTGTGAGTATCTCAAAAAGTCACGTTTGCCTCTTAGTCCGTTTACAAGTTTATCGAACGTTTTTATATCTAAATATATATATATATATATATATATATATATATAATATATATATAATATATATATATATATATATTATATATATATTTAGTTTCTCAAATGTCTTACAGCATTGTACGTTTTGTGTTTGGAACTATGTATCGGATTTATATCTTTCTTACCAATATAAGTTGTATTTTTATCATTTAATAAATAAATTATTTCTTCGTGCTTGTTTTTGTGTACTAGTAGTGTACTATGTAGTTTTATTTTTGCATCATTTGAATTATTCAACACGCAACATTCTATTTATGTATTTGAGTATCTTCTTTTTTATTTCCAGTTCTACCAGAAATTTTCACTGTTTTTGAATAAGAAAATTCTCTTGTTATTTATTCTCAATCCAGCCTCCCGTTGAGAAGTGTTTTCCTGTTGTGAAATGGTCTCTTTCGCTTATCCGTCGCTGTTGTGTAAAACTTAGAGGTCGCTAGTTAAATTGAATTATAAATAATAATGAAGAAAAAATGCAATATTTTGACTGTAAATAAATTACCAAAAATAGCAAGTATTCATTGTGAATAAATTACGATAATTAGCTGGCTTTACTCAATACTGTTATCTGTACAAAGAAAAATACTTACCTCTGAAATATTGGTGTATTAATCGTAGTAGCCAGTGGAGTAGATTTGTCTTTGACCGTCGCGGCGCCAATCAAGGCACAACAACAGGAACGTCCCGATAAACTCAAGATGATTACTGTACGCTGTATCGATAGGAAGCCCATGGGACAAGTGCATACCAATAAATCACTCCATAGTATTGCGATTTTGAATGGCAATAATTAAAACTAAATGGTCACAGAAATGTGATACTTTACAGCAGTTTCTGTGTTTACGACGTAATTTCCAAAATAACAAAGAGAAATCAGATTCTTTTCACTTAAAAACACACATGTGTTAGCCAATTTGACAATGATATTTTACTGAATAGCAGAAAATAATATCTTTTAAAGCAAATAAGTAGTTTGAATATACCATTAAAAAATAAGATCATATTATCATCATCATCACTGGCTCGACAACCCTTTTTGGGTCTTGGCCTGTTCCAGGATTCTTCTCCATTCTGATCTGTTTCGTGCTTTTTTCCTCCAGTTTTTTATTTTTAAGGTTGTTATATCATTTTCTATTTTTTCTAAGTATCTTAGCTTCGGTCTTCCTCTTGTTCTTTTTCCTACTGGCATCTGTTTGAATATTTTGTTTGGTATTTCGCCTTCTTCCAACCTTTCTACATGTCCTATCCAACGCAGCCGTCCTATTTTAATGAATGTTATAATATCCGGATCCTGGTATATTTTGTATAGTTCAAAGTTGTATCTTCTTCGCCAAATTCCATTTTCTTTTGTGCCCTTATATATATATATATATATATATATATATATATATATATATATATATATGTCGCAAGATTTTTCTTTCGACGGTGGCTAACAACGTTTCCTCTCTTTTAGTGAATGTCCAGGTTTCTGAGCCGTATGTGAATACCGGTCTTATTAAGGTTTTGTATATTTGGCATTTTGTTTTTCTTGCGACGTTATCTGATCTTAGTTGCCTAAACCCATGGTAACATTAAGATCGTATTATAGTACAGTAAAAAAATATATTAAATGTAACATATGAAAATAAAGACTAAATACTTTCCCAAACATTCTGTCGCTCCAAAAACGAATGTTTTAAGAACAGCTGAAAGTATAAGTGTAAAGGATAGACATGAAAAGATCCATATACTAATAAAGAACTAAGTAAGAATAAAATATGGATTGACAAATAAGCGGCGGTCATATTTTGACTACAGGACATACAACTCTGCTCATATTAATAACGCGTTCAATGCCATCAGTAAAAAAAATAGCTTCGAATCAGTAGGATAGGAAGCCGGTGTCAGCAGAATACTGTTGGCCTCTTTTCGTGTAAGAATTCCGTGGGGTGCCAAGAAACAAGAAGAAAAGCGTCGAAATCTCGGCGTGGTGTCGCATTTCAGCAGAGAGTCTTCGACGACAGCCGGGGAGTAATGATATTTCGACGAGCTCCACGGTAGGAAAATGCCAGTTTGATGAAAATTGTAACAATTGTGCCGGCGATAAAACACGACTAACACAATCAGAGAGGTTTTGATTAAAAGGCATATAATGCCGAGTAGAGCGTGGTATCAGTTCTTGCATGTGTGTAATACGATTGGCAATTTATGGGTAGAAAAATTAGCTCAAGGTGTGACAGATGTGTGCTTTGACAGATCCAGCAGTATAGCTGCCCAGAGCTCGGATCTTGCGATAGGTGGGTCGATATCAGTTCTTGCATGTGTTTAATATACACATACACAGTAACACTAGTAATATAATAACATATACAAGTACAGAGGTCAGTTGTATCTATTCCGATGTTTCATCATCCCAAGATGTATTGAAGTACCACAACGGTTGTAGAAGACGTTAGGCTAGCAAAAAGACATGGAAAAACCAAGAGGATAGAAAAAAAAATACGACTGATTTACGAACGAATAGCCGCTTTGTACAAGGTTTGTCAAAGGGACGGGAAGAATAAGAAAAGCAGTCAGTCGTGGGGTCCCATTTTAGGCCTAGCACTGTAACAATGGAAGGTTCCTCTTTGTCAAACGAACAACATATCAAAATGTCTCAGCCTTGAAAATAAACGCAAATAGTTGATGGCGTTGTTGATTTGTCTAGCGAAAAACCATCGAGCTTTAAAATCTAAGTGAGTGCTTACTGCTAAAGGTGAGTAGATAAGAGAATCAATTCACGCGGGATTCTGACCGAAGGCCGTTGAGATGATTGCTGGCACATTGCTTAGCGAAAAAACCATCGAGCTTTAGAAGCTGAATAATTGCTCACTGCAGAAGGTGAGTAGATAGAAGAGCTACTCTTAAAGTGTTTTAAGCGAAATAAAATTAAGAAGAAGTGCCGTAACTAACGGTACGTATTAAAAACTCTTGGTGAAGTTTAGAAAAATCCGATCTCCAGACAAACCCTTTATAGTTCCAAAATTCTTTATTTACTTTAATTTGTCGATACGGTTGCTTTATATCGCAAATGAAATAATAACGAAAATATCGAAAATTAAGTAAAGAACGAGATGTCCTTTTAGGACCAGTATAAAAAGCGTCGATTAGCGACACATCTCGAACGTCATATAGATTGGCGTCGAAGCTATTACGAATTTTGGAGAAAAGAAGCGAAATAAAAATTTGTTTTTTGATAACTGTGTGAGAGTAATAAGAAATAGTCGATTTAAAATCGGATTCAGGAACCGGCATCATATGTTGGGAAGTAATAAAATTTCCCATGAATGCAACATACGTCTCTTTGAGATTGGGATTTTCCTGAAGCGATGCGATTATGTATCATACAAAATGACGATTAATGAGAATAACTAGAATAAATAAAGAGGATTGGGTTGTAAAAACGGTGGAATAATAGAAAATTGGCCTGTTAATTTTTGAAAAATCAACAATTTAGAAATATCCTTCACACGTCCCGGGACAAAAATAACATGTTTAGACATGTTGAAAATTACCGCATTAGAAATATCCTACACGAGCTTGGATGTGGCGGGACAAAACTAACAGGCTTAGATATTAAGTTAAAAATTAACGACTTAGAAATATCTTTCACGAGCTTGGAAAAAACTAACAGGTACCTACTATTTTCTAAGGTACAGGGTGAGTTGGTTCGCCAAGAATTTGACCAGAATTTAAAAAACCAAGAACCAATTCAACACTTATGAGTATGTCTATAGGATCTGATTACTAAGATGCGTGATCTGGCAGTTTCAGATCATGAATATGAGTGAGATCGCTTACACTAATTAAGTCCAACGAGAAAATTGGACCGGCACGATCACAAAGTAGTACCATGAGTGATACCTATCGACATTTTGTTCAGAACTTAAACAGGGATTGATAGATTATTACGAGAAAGCCCTAAATGCCGAACAGAACTGAAATAAAAATGGCTGTTTAAAGCAAAAGTAGTTTGAATATACCATAAAATAAGATCATATTATAGTACAGTAAAAAAATATTAAATATAAAATATGAAAATAAAGACTAAATATATTCCCAAGCAGTCGCTGTCAGAAACAGGGGATACTCATAACAGAATTCATGAATTCTGAATTTGGTTGAATTTTATATACTTGGATTTTTCATGAAACTTCCAGCCATGGACCATTTTATCACACGGGAATATGTTTTATTTTTTTGCTTTTAATATTTTTTTATTGCCTTCATAAAATACGGATTGTTTATTGTTTTTCTCTATGTTTCTGTGTTTTGTGTTAACAATTTTAGTGAGTTACATTAACCAATTAATAGACGTTTTCGAAGTGTCTAATTCGATAGTAATTAATGTTAGAGTAAAAACAAAATCGAATAGCTTATTTTAAATCTTTATTTTATATGAACATTGTAACTGTTTTTAGAGAGTGTAGCTAGTGGATCAATAATATCAGGAAACAGTACCCCTAAGAGAACACCCCCTAAAGCAAACGAACCCCTTTCTGATTGGGAACATCATGAAGTTTCAAAAAAGTCGGACCATAAGGTAAGGTATATAAATTAATTGTACATGAGATTTATTAATGGAATACAATTAATGAAAATAAAATAAAATAAAAATGGGAAATTGGGAAATACATAAAAACGTCTAGACACACACACACACATATGTAGCAAAAAAAAACAATTAGGCTGTTGACCAAGAATATAAAAAATCAATCAAAGGTTACTTTTAAGGATAATAGAGATCAGGAAAAATGGTCAATCGATTTTGAAAATTCATTTTATAGGATATATCTAATAATTGTATTAGAATAATGAAAGTAGTCATAATTGTGCTGTAAAGTTCTGCATGTAAGAAAACTATCCACATCCTATCATCAAAAGTAGGTCTAGACAAGATTTCACTCTGATCCGAATACAGTCTCAATAGTAATTGGGCGATATCAAGAAATTTTGGTTTTCGGTTTTAGGTTTTAGGTTTAGGAATTTTTTTAGGAATAAAAAAATTAAAATATTTGAAAATTACTAAAAACACTGTTTATTTCTACTCTACTTGCTTATCACTTTAAAACTATTTATTTTAGAGCAAAGTCGTAATAAAATAAAATAGCGATAATTTATTTTTTTAACATACGATTGGTTACAAAAAATGTTTTAATTTATTACCCTTGCTGCAAAATACCAATAAATACAAAAAATGGGGGGAACAAGCCTTTTAACCATTTATATTGAACTTGACCCTTCATAATTCGATAAGAAAATATTTATAATATAATAAAACAGTAAATTAAATTTCCTTAAAATCGATTTAATAGATTTCGCAGAATAAATTTGCAATCTAATTGTTTTTTAGTTTGAACTTCTTTACCGATTTGTGTATATATAAAAGAGCACTCCATATTATCAACATACTTTATAGTATTGAAATCGGATTATTTGTGCGGCCTCAGGAATTTTTTAAAATTATAAACAATTTTTTGGCTTCTAAACAAATAGAATATCTCGCTAACTATTAGTTTGAATTAAATTCAGAAAACGATTTTGGACAAGACGCTTCTTGCATAAGAAAAAAGTTTAATTAAATTACGAGCCGTGGTTCCTGAGAACCAACCGGTTAAAGTTGACCATTTGTGACAAAGATATAAACAATAGTATGGTAATTTTTGAATTATTTCCTTTTTATTTCAGAGCTCTTTCTCGATAACAACTTCTTCATATCTTCAAGATATTATACTAATAAAAACAACCGGTATTGGTCGTGAAAAATACCAAAAATTAGATTGAAGAAAATTGAATTTCAATGGAGCAGCTTTGTTCTTTATTTTTAATTCAATGTAACTCGAATAGAGACACCTAAATAATGCATTACCAAATCCCAAAGATGCTTTAGATTTTTTATAAATAAATTAATTTATTTATAACAAATTTATAAATATAAAATGTTAAATCACTAACTTCTTGAACTTGACTTCTTGACTTTTTAAAAAAGATTTATTTTACAATAATTATAAGTTATTTGTTCTACGATAAAATGAAGCAAATAAAATTATAATACAAATATGTTATTAGCTAGAAACTTAAATGACGAGTGCGACAATAATGTTAAAGTCCTAAATTTATAATCTTCCTACAAAATGTGGTGTCGACATTTCCCACGAAAGACCAGCTTTGGTCAGAGTTTGATGTCCGTGCATGGTCAGCTATCTCTATGGGAACGCTTGCTGAAAGGATGATGAAATAGGAACTGATATTGCGAAACCATAGTTTCGGTAACCCTTGAGTGGTTCAAAGTCGATGCCTTGCTTCGACTTTGAAAGGTCAATTTAGGTTTCTGATACTTCTTCATTTTCTGGGCGTACGTCTGGTCTTCTTTTAAAGGTTAATCCTTTAAGTTTCTGTTTAATGGAACTGCTGCGATGTGGTGAAGGTGGAGGTGAGTCCTGCGGATAGTTTATGGCAAGTCTTGGAAATCTTTTGCGTCTACATTTGCTAGAAGATAGATGTATACAAAAACTAGAATGATAATTAATGATAAAGACAATATTGTGAACCAAGGCAAATGTTCTTCTGTGAATGATTGGTTCATGATTCGGTCGAGTTCTTCTGAATATTAGTCCACCTTGCGTTGTGCAATATTTAAATCGTCTGCATTGATCTTGAGTTGTAATGGTTTCAAATTTCGTATATGGTTTCTTCTTTCGAAATGGTCACAATATCTGTATGGAACATTAACTGGATGACTTCTGTAGGTTATATTTGGATATTATTTATCGATTTGATCTGGGGCGTGGACTCTAGTACTTCCAATAAATGCTTTACATTCGGGTAGTAATCTTAGAATTGTGTTTACTTTGATTGCCTGGGTACTGATGTCTTTTCTTTCACACTTGATTGTAACTGGTAATGGATCGGATACTGTTAGTAACCATAAATTTCGGTCAATTTATTGCACATTGTAATCTTGTGCTAAAAACGTTGACATCTGACAAGTTTTTGGTAGAACGCTAACTGGTTTCAATAACTGGGCTTCACATACAGTATCGCTGTCTATTGGATAGGGATGAATATATGTGCACATTCTTTGGTTTGGACTAATTGATTTGCATTCTTCTGTGTTTCGGGGTAATATGTATGAAATTGAATCATCATCTCGCGCTATATATTTATGTATTATAGAAAGTGTATGAAAAAGACCAGTTTGATTATCTAATATTGGTATCGAATATAAATGATATAAGGTATAGATTTCGGGGTCGACTAGTGGAATTTCTAGGACAAATACAATTTTTAAATCGAGTTGATATGCTTGAAGTTTTATTATATCAGTATCCTGGGCTATACTTGATGTATAAATGGGCAATGGTAATACATTATTTTGTAATAATTGTAAGATAGTTTTCAATGAATCTAGTAAATCATTGGGCGAAATAATTGAACTGTGTAAAATTTGCAACTAAGAAAAAGTGATGGCATTCAAATGTCATTGAGATAATTTTCTAAAAATATGTAGCTTTATAGCCATTAATGATTCACACAAATTTAAGGTTTGTAATTGTGCATGGTAAAACGATATGTCGTCAGCAATGTCTATAAGAGTGGATTCGATATCGTTTAGGTCTTTGTTAAAAGTTTGTTCGTCTATTTGTAATTTTTGGATAGTAGTGTTAAAAGATTTTATGACAGAAGTTGTAAGAGAGATTTGGTTATTTAGGAGTGTTTCTATTAGATTTTTATCTGTAGTGATTCTATTTATACATTGATTGAAATATTCACCGTCTGGTGCGTCTAAATTTCCACGAATAGATTTCCATAAGATTCCATAGATTTCCATAATCCTCGTTTTTGGAGTGTATTATAGGCACGTGTGTCGGAAATTACGGTTCGGACTTTTTAATATTTGTCAAATGCCAACCATGTCAACATTGTGTTTTCACATTCTAATAAACAATTACTTCTATATATTTTAAATTTACGGAATTTGAAATTTGTCTTATCAAACTAATATGTGTTTGTACTTCGGATTGAAATGCAAGTTTTCTTAGTCGGCATTAGTAAATTTATCTAGCAACTTTTCTAAAATTCTGTCGTTGTTATGGCATTGTTATAGGGAGCAATTCCTTGTAAACAAGTAATGTCCATTTATAGTTAGATATTCGAATGGTACCTTCTTCGTGATAGAAGATTCCGACAGTATTATTAATGGGAGAGAGGTAAAATTGGGAGTAAGCGACTGAAAATAGTCCATAGAATCTGTAAAGAAGAAATTTATTCAAACATGTCTATGTTGATATGGTTTTAGCCTGTCAAAATTTACCTTAGAAGTTTTATTCGTTTGGGGATTTAGGATAATAGCAGAATTTGTAAATATTTCTTGAATTTGAAAAGGTTCATTAAATAAATTTTCAGATTTTGATTTTATTTGGGATTCTTTTACGTATACTTTGTCATCGATTTTAAAAATCAGGGCGTTGTGTTGAAATATTTTCATCAAATCTTTCTTTAGCTTTTTCCTTTGCTCTTTATGTTTTCTCTCTGGCTACTTTCTAAAAGTATTCCATACGGTTATTAAGATCTCTAACATATTTGCTAATTAGGCTTTTTTGATTATATAAAGTTTCTGGTGGTCGTCCTGCAGTATGTCCAAAGACTCGTTCGTACGGCGTAAAAACGTGTGTCTTCTTTTTTGTATTATTGTAACATATCACTGCATAAGGGAGGATCACGAATGGGCGATCATTGGGATTTTCGGCTTTATTTGCTCGGATCAATTCTGATACTGTAGCATGGAATCTTTCTACAGATCCATTGGATTGTGGATGATTTACACTAGAAAATGTTAATTTTATATCATATAGGTTGCATAGATCTTTAATTATGGCATTTTCGAATTCTCGACCACAGTCACAATGTATTCTTAAAGGTGTTCCGTAATGTTCCGGAAAAATAGGAGTGTACTCGCTACGGTGACTTTTTTATCGGATAAAGGGTATGCTTGAGTGAATTTAGTTAGTTCATCTCTAATGGTTAATGCATAGTTTCTAGTGGGATATTCAAATATATCTATGTTGATCCTTTCAAATGGCGATTTCGGTGTTTCCGTTATAACTAATGGTCCACTTAGATTTTTTCTGTAAATTTTAACCTTTTGAAAAATTTCACAGGCTTTTATATATTTTTCGACATCTTTCGCTAAGATCTTCCAATTATATTTTTCTTTTATACGTCTAACGGTTTCGTTTATTCCTCTGTGCAAGTTATTTTTGCCACAATGGTAATGTTCTAGGATTTGTGGGGTTTCGTCTTCACTTGCCTGTTTAATTACATTTTGGAAGATTCTTAATTTAAGTTCTTTGTCTGCAAATATATAGGAAAATATTTCTAGAATGGGAAGTTTGAGATTATTTTCTATGCAATAGGTCTTTGATTCGTCAAATTGTTCTTGGTTCGCATGAAGTATGAGAAATAAGTATGACATTACTCTTTGTGGATCGAAAGGTAATGGGATAATGAAATATTTTAGATCTTTTACGGTTTTACTAGATACGATATTGATCCTTCGGTTACTGTATTCTATATTTTCTTCGAATATGTCACTCGTTATTTTTTCGTGCAGGTCCTCTTGTTTATTCTGGCAGAAAAAGGTAACGATATTCTTGTGAGATTTATCTAACAGTTTTGCGTTTGATGTTTCTATTTTGGAGTAATTGATAATGGATTTTGTTCTATATACATAATTCGAGAAGTTTTTCGAATTCTTCGGACATCTTTTCTATTCCTTCTTCTGTGTCCTCTTTTTTCTTAGTTTTCTTCTGTCTCGGTTTCGTCTCTGTTAGATGCGTGCAGGGCAAGTTTTGATTGAAAATCTGCACAGTCCTTAAAATGGTTTTTTTATTCTTGAGAGTGCATCTGCGTTTCTGTTGATTTTTCCTGAACGGTGCTCTATTTTATAATTTTATTCTTCAAGTTGTAGGCGCCAGCGTGCTAAACGGCTTCCTGGGTCTTTTATTGAAAAGAGCCATGTAATAGGTCGATGATCAGTGATAAGAGTAAACTTGCGACTGAAAAGATATGGTCTGAAAAGATAGTGGACCCATATTATAGCTAGTAATTCTCACTATTGTGAAATATTTGGTTTCTGCACTGCATAATGTTCGTGAGGCATAAGGGATTGGTAGATCTTTTCCAATTGCGAAAGCACTAGCGTTAGTAGTTAGTAAAAAGGGTTCTTCAAAATTTGGATATATGAGAATTCTATCTGTCATTAGAACATTTTTGAGATCGTTGAATGCTTCCTTACATTCAGCATTAAAAACAAAAGGGAGTTCTTGAAGTAATTTAGTCAGTGGTTTGGAAATTTTGGCAAAATTCGGTATAAATCTACGGTAGTAACCTACTAGGTCTAAAAATGATTTTATTTCTTTAATTGTCTTGGGTTCTGGGAAACTTTTTATGCATGATACCTTGGCAGGATTTGTTTTTACTCCGTGTTCAGTTACGAGGTGTCCTAAGTATGCGACTTATTTTCTTAAAAATTCAAATTTATCCGGTTGTATCTACAGATTTCTTTCCTTTTAAATACTTCTTTCAGTCGTGACATATGCTCGTGAATGGTGACTGAATAGTTGATTATGTCGTCCATATATACCAAAC
>OU898277.1:98379055-98474055 GCA_918026665.1 Diabrotica balteata
CCTAACCTCTATATCTAACTTCATGGTGCCACGCCTCTTCTTCTTCTTTTCCATGTGACCTATTACTACAGGAGGAAGAAGAAATAGGAATTGATAGGATATTATTAAAAGAAAGTAATGATGTTTATGAAGAAGAAATGTATTTTGATAATAGGGAGATGTCCCAAAATAATGTAAAGAATAATTGTAATGAATATTTAAGGAATGGAAAAAAGCAGATGGATGCCTACGAGGCGGAGTGCGTAAAACTGGAAGCAAGGAATAATAATTACATAATGAAAAATAATTTTATTTGTAAAGAAGAGGATATGATTAAAGTTTTAAGTTGCCCTGAAGAATATAAATCAATAGTCATTTCCATATTGCAGCAACACAAGGGACTTGTTAATAAAGAAAATAGAATTGCACACAATTATATTCATAGTATAAAAGTAAAAGAAGAAAAAGAATTTAAAACAAAATCGTACCCAATACCATATAAATACAGAGAAGAAGTAAATAGAACAATTAATAATATGTTAGAAGATGGAATCATTGAGAAGGCAGATGCAGGTTTCATTAACCCTATAGTGGTAGTACGAAAAAGATCAGGTGAAATCAGGCTATGTTTGGATGCAAGGAATATTAACAAGATCACTGAAAAGCAATTTGAAGCACCAATGAGTATAGATGGAATACTAGGAAGAATTACAGGAATGCCATTTTTTACTAAAATTGATTTACAGCATAATTTTTGGTTAATACCTCTAGAAAGGAAAAGTAGACAATATACAGGATTTCAGATAGATGGAGTAGTATATCAATTCAAAGTAGTACCATTTGGACTTCAATCATCGTGCAGTGCTATATGTAGATGTCTTCATGATATTCTGGATCAATATGAACAATTTGTAATTCATTACATTGATGATATATTAATTTTTTCTAAAACTGCTGAAGAGCATGAGAAACACCTAAAAATAATAATGAACATATTAGACAAAGTTGGACTAAAAATAAATCAAGAAAAATGTACATTTTTCCAAAAAGAAGTAATATATGTAGGTTATAAACTAAATACTAAGGGAATTGAAATGGATCCAGAACGGACACAGGTTATTCAGGAATATAGAACACCACACAATTTAAGAACTTTAAGAGGATTTATTGGAATAATTAATTATTATAAAAGGATGATACCAGATGTAAGCATAAAAGAAATTCCATTACTTGAACTACTGAGGAAAGGTGTAAAATGGAAATGGGACCAGCGAAGAGAACTAGCATTCCAAGAAATAAAAAACATTTTTCTGTCAAATTTAAAAATATACCATCCTGACTATACAAAGCCATTCATATTAAGATTAGACTACTTCAATTCTGCCAGGAGAATAACATGATTGTATCTAATACATTCTTCAACTTACCAAAGAGAAGACTCTATACGTGGAAATCACCCCAGGACAATGGCGAAAGAATAATTCGAAACCAGATTGATTTTTTACTGATAAACGAACGATACAGAAACTCCTTAAAATCCGTTAAAGCTTACCCAGGCGCAGATGTCTTTTCAGACCATAACCCTCTAATAGCGCAAATGAATATTAAACTAAAAAGATTGGAGCAGAAAAGAAGAGCAAATCAGATAGACGTCAGTCATTTATGTAACCTGGAGGTAAAGGAGAAACTGCAAAAATGTATTAATAATAATTTGAAAATACTTCATGAAAAGGAAACATCCCAGCCAACGAACAACATAGATAAAAAATGGCAAAACGTAAAAATGGCAATAACAGGCCCTGCGAAGAAAATTTTGACTAAAGAAAAACCAAAAATAAAGCAAAGTTGGATGACTGATAAGATCCTTCTTCTCATGGACAACCGGAGAATAATGAAAGGAAAAAACGAACAAAGGTATAAACAACTACAGAAAGAAATTAAAATAGAAATCAGAATAGCAAAAGAAGATTTTTATAAAAGAAAATGTGAAGAAATAGAGCAATTGCAGGCAAAACATGATATTTTTAATGTACATAAAAAAGTGAAAGAACTTGCAGGTACACAAAAACGTAAGCAGCCAAATACCCTGTATAATGTCAACGGAAACATAATAACAGAACTAGAAGAACAGTTGAAGACATGGAAAAACTATATTGAAGAACTCTTTGCAGATGATAGACAACAATCTGAGCTAAGTAACATACAAGGAGACGAAGGTCCAGAAATAACGGAAGAGGAAGTAATGTACGCACTAAAAAGAATGAAAAATGGTAAAGCCTCAGGTCCAGATGAAATACCAACGGAAATCCTTAAACTAATAGAAAAAGACTCGATTCGCATTTTAGTTGAACTTTTCAATAGCATTTATACATCAGGAAAAATACCACAAGAATGGCTTTTATCCACCTTTGTTATTATACCAAAAAAGATAAATGCCAAACAATGTAGTGATTACCGTACAATCAGTCTGATGAGCCATGTACTGAAAATATTCCTGAAAATTATACACTCTAGAGTACACACAAAACTGGAACTGGACATCAATAATACCCAGTTTGGATTCCGAAATGGACTCGGAACAAGAGAGGCGTTGTTTGCACTGAACGTTATGTCTCAAAGATGTCTTGACATAAATCAAGATGTATTCATGTGTTTCATAGATTACAACAAGGCCTTTGATAAAGTGCGGCATGATCACCTAATCAGACTCCTGACAGAAAAGAATTTAGATACACGAGACATCCGACTAATAGCAAATATGTACTACAATCAGAAAGCAGTAGTGAGAGTAGAGAATAATACCACTGAAGAAATTGAAATAAAGCGAGGTGTGAGACAAGGGTGTATACTGTCACCAACCCTGTTTAATCTCTATTCCGAAGACGTAATGAATAGAACACTCTCTGAGCAATCCGTAGGTATTAAAATAAATGGTGTTAGATTAAACAATCTGAGATTTGCCGACGACACCGTTCTGATCGCAGAAACACTTGAAGAGCTACAGACATTGGTGAATAAGATAGCAGACTGCAGCGAAGAATATGGACTATCTTTGAACATAAAGAAAACGAAATTTATGGTAATATCGAAATCAACACAAAATGTCCAAAATTTATATTTACACAATGAAATTATCGATCGAGTTAGCAAATACAAATATTTAGGCACTTTTATAAATGAAGACAACGATAGCTCAGCGGAAATCAAAATAAGAATAGAAAAAGCCAGATCCATATTCACTAAAATGAAGAGAGTGTTCTGCGGAAGAGATTTGAGCCTTGAAATGAAACTTCGCCTGATGAGATGTTACGTACTTTCTGTGCTGTTTTACGGAATGGAGTCATGGACGTTAAAAAAGATTGATACCAAAAAATTAGAGGCATTTGAACTGTGGATGTATCGCAGAATCCTGAGAATATCATGGACCGAGAGAGTCACAAATGTCGAGGTCTTGAGAAGAATGAACAAAGAAAAGGAAGTCATATTTACAATCAAAAAACGAAAACTGCAATACTTGGGCCACATTACAAGAGGCGAAAGATATGAACTGCTTCGAATAATTATGCAAGGGAAAATAGCAGGAAAAAGGTCCATAGGAAGAAGACGAAACTCCTGGCTAAAGAATCTACGGGAATGGTATAGTTGTAGCAACAACGAATTGTTTCGGTCAGCAGTTTCGAAAATACGTATAGCCCTGATGATCGCCAACCTTCGGAACGAAGATGGCACTTGAAGAAGAAGATTAAGAACAGATGCCTCAATAGAAAGATTATCAGGGGTATTACTACAAATACACGATGGGGTCGAATACCCAATACGATTCATATCAAGAATTACAAAGCCACATGAAAAAGGTTATTCAGTGTCAGAAGTAGAACTAGCTAGTATCATACACTGTGTCACAAAATTAAGATTTTATTTGTTGGGTAATGAATTTACTATAGAAACAGATCACCAAGCTTTAACATCTATATTAAATAACAAATATGGAAACAGTTGAATACATCGTTGGAGCCTAATACTGAGTGAATACAGTTTTGAAATCAAATACATTGCTGGAAAATCCAACATAGTGGCAGATGCTTTGTCAAGGTTAGAAAATATATATATATATATATATATATCATATATATATATAATATATATATATATATATAATCAGTTAGTAGAAAACACTGGATTATATTCTAAAGAAGAAATCATAAGAGATCAAATCAATTTGGATGAAAAACAAAAAGTCCTTAAGAAAAATGGGGTGTTTTATAAAATAATTAATGGCTTAGAAATGTATGTAATAAGTAGAATTTTGGCAAGAAAGATATTGAAAGATTTACATAAAAGTTACATGCATATTGGTTCAAGAAAACTTTGGATGTTATTTAGAGATAATTATTTTGCAAAGAATGACATAAGTATAGCAAAAGAAATTACTACACAATGCCAAATATGTCAAATAAACAAAGAATTTCAAAAATCAGAACACATATAAATCCAATGTTGCTTATGAAAAACTAAATACAGTTGCCATGGATTTCATCTCAAATTTAGTTCCCAGTCCAACAGGAAACAAGCATACCTATATTAGTGATAGTCGATTTATATACAAAATTTATTAAACTATATCCATGCTCAAGAACAAATGTTAAAACATTGAAATTAGGTATTAATCAGTTTTTCGAAGAAATAGGACCATTTAGAAATTGCATAATAGATAACGCTACATATTTTAACAATCAAAAATTTCAGACGTTTTGTGAGAAAAAGGGGATCAACATTCATTTTACAAGTATTAGACATCCTCAAGCAAATCCTGCAGAAAGATATATAAACGAAGTTATAAAATATTTAAGGATACTCTGCCAAGGTGAACAGATCACATGGCAGGAATATATCGAAGAAGTGGAATATTTTTTAAATAATACACATAATTTAAACACAGAGGAAGTACCAGAATATTTAATGTTTGGTCATATAGGAAATAGAAAGTGGATTTCTGAGTGTACACAAGATATGTTAGAACAAGTCATGCAAAAGGTGAACAGAAGAATTCAAAGAAAAGCTGAAAAATATATCAAAAGACAAAATCGAACAATTAAAAAACCAATCACATTTCAAAAAGGAGACAAAGTTTTAATTCGTTCACTTAGACAAGGGAATTTGAGAGAAAACCGTTGTAAGAAATTACAACCACTGTTTGAAGGTCATACATAGTTCAAAACCAAAATGGACTGAACAGCTATGTGTTGATAGATGCACATAATAAACTAAGAGGAATTTTTCCTATTAATGACATTTTTAAATATTTTGAAGAGATGGAATAATGTTTTATATACTTTTAACACTGTTAACATCACAAACAGTTCACTAAACACTTAACTCTATTCCATTAGACAATTTTGTTTGTTGACAAAACACATGGTAAATGTAATCCTTGTGGTATAATGTATCAATTATTAATTTGACATCATGTTTTGAGCAGCTATTGAATTTGTCTTTTGTTTGGGTCCTAAAAACCATAATTAATATTAGAGTTAAGTATAAAATCATCATCATCATCATCATCTTGGTGCTACAGCCCTTAGAGGGCCTCGACCTTCTCAAGTTTTCTACGCCATTCTGTTCTGTCCCTTGCTTGAATTTTCCAGTAGCCGACTCCGATCTTCTTCGTATCTTGTATATAAAATCACTATCATATACTTTACAATAATTTATAATATAATTTGAATTAGGGTTATATATCTCCAAAAGATTAATTTTGTAAATATTTTTATACTGACAAATGAAAAGTAAAACTTACCATTTATACTAAAGAAAGTTTTTAGAACCAAAAGAAAGAATTATTTCCTAAATCTAGTCTATTAATAAACAAATATTGTGTATACACACATCTGTGGCATTTGACATGACAATTTGACCGTTGACATGAAACACAAATTATACATAGCCGTAGTTAAAGGAAATTAAAAAAAAATTGAATTATATTAAATAATATATTTACAAATGTGTATGGATATGAAAATTAATTTAAAAAAAATAATAAACGAATTATTTATTTTAAAATAAATTTTGGGGTATTGTAATGAGAACAGAAATACAATAAATTAACATAGAAATATGTACAACCAGATATACAATGTTAATTAAAATATTTATTTAAATAGTGGTTAGAGACATAATTTGTAAGTTATATACTAGATAATATTATTAAAAAATAATTATATGAGGGTATTTTTAAGAATTTAGCATAATAATTAAGTTTAAGAAATTTTTTTTATTTTATTTAATATTAGATATTTTTGAGTCAGCATATGCAACCAAACATACACTGTAGTGTCAAAGTCAAAAAGTTATTTATTTTTGGAATGTTAATTTAGAATATAATTGTGGATGTAGAATAGTAAAAATATATTTCATATAAATGTTTAAGTTACATATAATAGTGTAGTTCTGATCTGGAGAGCCTAAAGTTAAGTAAATTGTTCATAGAAAACTCTAGAAATGTCAATGGGACTGTATACATAATACATAACAGACAAAAAACCATTCCAGAATTTTCAAATAGAAAAAATAGAATGATTCGAACATTATTTATTGCTGGAATATTCTGGAAAGAAAAAAAATATATATAGGCCATGTAATTTGGTCAGAGAAGTCAGTTATGAGTCAGTCAGTTATGAGTTTAGTTCAGTTAAGTTCAGTTACCAGTTCAGTTATCAGTTATCAGTTAGTAAAGTTATAATTCAAGAATTTAGTTACAAGAAGATTATTAATTGAGTTAAGTGAGTTAGTTAGAAGATATTAAATCAGTTACAAGATTATTATTGAGGAGTTAGTTATAACAATTTAAGGATTATTAAGTCAGTTATTTATGAGGTTATGAAGAGATTATTCAATGCTAGAAGAAGGCATTGATTAAGTTAAATGAATTATTAAGTTAAATACAGTTGGAGATTAATTATTACTACAGTAATATAGTGACAGTTTTGAAGTTAATTCATTGAAATAAGCATTCAATAATACAACCACAAGATCCAGTATATTTCAAAGTACATTAAGTATATGGAAATTACAAGGAGTTAAATATATATTTATATGGTGAGTGGAGATAATTAAGAAGAAGCATATTAAAATTGTTGGATAACCAAGGCAGAGTAAGAAAATATCGAGTGGTGATAATAACTTTAATTTTGGAAAAACTTTAGGCGTTCAGTAAAAGAAGGTACCAAATTTTGTTAATAATTTAATAATTGTAAGAATTTCAAATTTTAGATATATTGCTTTAAATTGATATTGCTTATATTAGATAGATAGGTTTGTTTCATAATAGTTATAATAAAGATAATTTAAAAAAGTACCTACAAACTAATTCTTTGAGAACCGCGATAAAAACCCTATACTTACATATATCATTCAAATTTACTCTTTGCTCATACAACAACAACACATCATAACAATATATATGTATGTATATATATATATATATATATATATATATATATATATATATATACATACATACATATACATATGTTGGTCATATATACATATGTCCAAAAGTTTGGAATACGTACAAATAATACATCTACGCCTATAGTGGTGGTAAAATTGTTGTTGATATTCATTCTAGAGCGTTTCTAAATAAAAATGATAAAAAATTTGAATCGTTTTTGTATGATTTTGGTCACATTCAACTGATTAGCGTATTTACACATTATTTCAGTCTTAGTTCAAATTTGAATTGAGCCGTTTAAAAATGCCTAGAAAAGTTATATCTCATTTTGACAGATCTAGAGTAATTGCATTGTTACAACAGGGCTTTAGTCAAAGTTATATCGCGAATATTGTTGACGTTACTCAAAGTGCTATATTGAAAATTAAAAAAAAATCCAAGATACAAATGACGACAAAGATCATCCCAGAAGTGATAGAAGTCGATGTAAAACTACAGCACAAGACCGGAAAATAACATTGATAACTTGCAGAAATCGTCTGGAATCTACAAGTGGTATATCCAGAGAAATTTCTAGGCTTCAAGAACAGAATATTTCACGCTTAACAATAACACACAGACTAAATGTGGTAAATTTGTATCGTAGAAGACCGCTACGTGTTCCTAAACTAACCTACCAACACAGTAAGGTTTCAATGGGCTGGATAAATGGTGCATCATATGGTCCTAACTGGAATAACCTGATGTTTTCTAATTGACTTATCTGATTCGCGAAGAACACTGGTTTGGAGGGCCTCAGGACAAAATCCCGACTAGAAACAGTTCAACCGCGTGTCCCATTTGAAGGTGGCAGTATTATGGTGTGGGATGGTATTAGGAATGGTACACGGACGCCACTGCTGGTTCTGAAGAGAAGAGTTACTGGTGCTGTATACATCGAGGAAGTTTTAAATCCTGTCCTACGTCTATTCGAGGGCAGTAGGTGATGAATTTGTGTTTTTGCATGACAACGCACCTCCTCATCAAACAGCAGCAGTACAAAATTTTCTGGAAGAAGAAGGAATATCTACATTACAGTGGCCCGCGAATACCCCCGACATGAACGTTATTGAACATGCTTAGGACATTCTCAAAACACGCATCAAGAAGCGAAACAATCCCCCTATTACACCTCGAGACCTAAAAGATGCTGCTGGTGAAGAATGGAAGAGAACACCGCAAGCTCAGCTCGACCAGTTAATCGGCAGCATGCCAAATCGGCCTATAGGCATGCATGCAGGCCAATGGAGGAAATACTAATTATTAGTTTTAATAAAAATTATTTTTTTCTATACTAATTTTTAAATTTAAGTTGTACATTGTAAGTTTTCCACTCCAAGAGAATAAATAATTTTTTTGCATATCGTTTATCTGGTTTTGAGATTTATTTAGTATTGTTGAGAATTGAAACAAAATTATGTTTAACTATTCAGAAGAGTTTGTATATAAAAATCAATAAAAAGATGAAATATTCCAATATTCCAAACTTTTGGACATATGTATATATATATATATATATATATATATATATTATATATATAGTATATATATATTATATATATATATAGTATATATATAATATATGTATATATAGTATATATATATATATATGTATATATATATATATATATATATATATATATAATATATGTATATATAGTATATATATATGTATATATATATATATATATATATATATATATATATATATATATATATATTAATAAAGTATTCAACTAGTGAATTCAGAGGTTTATTCGGTCAGTCAGGTTGGCAAAATAAAAAACAGAAGTCAACTACTTCATAAGGCGAATATTATTTTTTGCATGTTTCTGTAAATTTTTTTTAAGTTAGTTCTAAATTTATGAGTAAACTTAAGTACATAGACGATAACATCTTTAATACTACATATTGAGTTAGAACTGATGAAGCTTTAGAAGCATAAAGCGAAACGTCTTCTATAAACTTATGAAGTAGTTGACTTCTGTTTTTTATTTTGCCAACCTGACTGACCGAATAAACCTCTGAATTCACTAGTTGAATACTTTATTAATATAAATTGACGGTCGTAGTTTTTACAAAATATATATATATATATATATATATATATATATATATATATATATATATATTTATATGATATAAAAGATGGTAATTTTCAAAGGTTGATCGTAGATGCATGTCGAAGTAAAAATGTACTTCTAGCGTCGTTGAAAGCCTCTAGCAAGAGGCTTTGAATTTGCGGTTCACCTAATTTGCTATCAGAGAGGTCTCTCGACTTCTCGTTATTTCATATATATATATATATATATATATATATATATATATATATATATATATATATTTATATATATATATATATATATATATATTTATATATATATATATATATATATATATATATATATATATATATATATATATATATATAAGAAAAAAGAAGTACTTGTGACTCGTTTGGAAAAATATAACACTGTTTTTGATGGGTTGGAGTCAATAAAAGGAACTATTTGTTGACTATTTTTTACTCGAGCTTTCAATTGTGATTACAATTTTTATCAAGAGCTTCTAAAAAATACAAAATGTCTTACAAAGTTGAACTAGAAATAAAAAATTTTTTGTTAACTCACCAAATAAAATTAGTTTTTTATATAAAACTACTGCTTACATAATAAATACAAAAAATATTAATAAAAAATGTCTTATTCTAATAAATGTTTCTCTGAAAAATTTAGATGAAGTTTCTTAAGAAAAAAAATTGAATTTATAAACAAAAATAGAATAGCTACAACCAGCCTAAATGTCATAAATACTAACTTAAAAATTTTTATTTTTGACATATTGTCAAAAATAAAATTTTGTTTAAAACATTCTTCTTTGTTTAGTAACAAAAAAGAAGAAGATTTATTCACCATTGATAGATGCCCGAAAAAATGTAACAAATACATGGAAAATTCAAAATGTGATATTTTACTGACTGCATAAATTAAATAGAAATTATATAATTATAAATTTTGCTTAAATTTTGAATTTCTGACCTTTTGTTTAAATTATTATCACTTTTGCCAATACAAACCATTTCCAAAAAAGTTGTTTTAAATTTATTACTTTCATTACATAAAATTTTAATATTATCAAAATCCATAATATGGTCTTTGTCTATTACATGCTCTGCCAAAGCACAAGATGGTTTCTTAATTCTACAATCACTCTTGTGAGAAATAATGCGATTTGAGAGATTTCTTCCAGTCTCACCAATATACTCAGCTTCACACTGAGTACAAACAATGCTGTATACTACATTTGTTTGATCTAATTTGTCTATAGGATATTTAGTTTTGGAATATAAAGATGAAATAGTTTTGATGTTCTTTGTTGCTATTTTTATATTGTCAATAACCTTTAATGTTTGTATTAATTTAAGAGTTAATGATGGTATAAAAGGTAGTGAATGATAATATATGTTTTGATTGTTGGATACAGTGTTTTGATATTTAGCAAAAAATGGTGTTAAGTTATTTATATTTAATAAATTAGAAAAAAGCATCCTATGTAGCATATCAGGAGGATAAGAGTTTTTAATTAAAATATTTTTTAACAAATGAAGATCTTCTTGTAGATAGTCTGGATGAGAAAGTTTTAAAACAGGTTCCTTTAATCCTGTTATAAGGTTCATAAAAAAATTCATTTGATGAGAAAGTTTTAAATGAATTTTATTTTCTTTCTTCTTCTTTTATTTAAAATTAAACCAGATTTTAAACATGTGTTCACAAGGAAAAGATTTTGTTACAATACTACAATATTTTATGAATATAGTGGTTAAGTTAGGATATACATGACGATGGTTTTTCCACCACGGTAATGGACAGTTCCAATCTCCGTTCGAAATTTTTTGTGGGTAATATATCATCAGACAATTACATGTCGACTTCTTTTATATCTCTCGATACAGGTGTATGTTTAGATGAGTCACGTCCAATTAATTCATCAAAAATACAACATGGACTTAAGTCATCTTTATCAGTTTCTTTTTCATGTACTGGTTGATTTTTAAGATTTACTAAACTTATGCAAAGACTCGTTTCATCCGTTTTCCATAGGTGAAGAACCAGCTTTTAAAAAGTTTGCAGGGTGGATTCCTGGATATAAACTGCCAACAAGAAAAACTGTCAGGTTCATTACTTCAGGAATGTTATGTCAAAACTGATTTGATAATAGATAAAATAAAAAGTCCTATTTTCGACAATTCTGCAAAAAACACATTTAAAAAAAGTACCTTATCTTCAGAAAGGCTTTTAAAGTATTAATTACAACATAACAAAGTTCCCAAATGGCCAATCCAAGATGTGGAAACTAGGTAGAACTTCACCTACTACATGTTAAAAAAAATGACCGAGTTAGAAGAGGCAATCCGTTCCACATCGGTATTAAATAATACAGACTTAGATTTAGACCAAATCTAAATAAATAACACTGGATTATTTGTACTCAGCTTTCCCAAATTTTACGGCCGTTTAAAGAAATAACAAGTACAATGAGTGACCAAAAATACTTGAAGGATAGTTCAGTGATTGTTATGGTACGCTGCCTGCAAGAGTCTTGCAATAAAATTTTAGCAAACGTTAAATTTAGCAATAATGTTTAGCAAACCTTACATCCATAGTATCCGACGTAGTACAATTACTAATATCGGCTTTAGCAAAAAGATTTAAAGGGATAGAACAGAGTGGCACATTGTTATTATGTACATTTATGGATTCACCATTTAAAGTGGAGGGTTTTTCTGATACAAATGAAGATAAAAAAATTAAAGAAAAAGTTAAGAAGCTGGTTACTTCTATAATTAACGAACAAGAAGATTGTACTATTGAAAATCAACCAGTACAAGAAAAAGAAACCAATAAAGATAACTTAAATCCATTGGAAAAATATCAAAAACTTCTTAGTGAAGTTCGGTTCGGTTCGTAATGCCCCTTTGTCCGCTTCTCGTCGATCGATGCTGGTAGGGTTAATAAATGTTGAAGTTGTGGAGTAAAGGTGATGATTTATTGACAGCAACTCGTAATTACACAATATGGTGTTCGTTCGGTAACTAGTCAATATTGACTGTGTTCATTTGAACTCAAATCCCCAATTTATAATCTCACACATAATAGATACATAAGCACCTTAGGTCATTGCTTCGTTCATTCACACCACCTAGCTTTTGCTTATAATACAATTTAATCTACCCCTTAATTGCGACACTTAGGAAGTTCAATTAGAAAATATTATTATTCGGCAATTTATTTAGTTGTAGGTAAATGAACTAATATTAAATTATCATACGATATGGTTTTGCAATATATATAATGCAAACTTATACACGGTGAAACTATAAAAGATTAAGAAGTTAAGAATAATGTGAGATTACAAATTAAGGGGTTAATTTGTGATTGAACATATTGGCCACTATATAAACCAAACAGACGAAAATATTTAAACACATATAAAATATAAATAATAATAATAATAATAATAATAATAATAACTCAGTAGGGAAGATCCTCCATCAAGAGATAGCTATTAAACTGGGACTTCTACAAACAAACCATCTCCCATATTATCAATACGTTCCAGAGAGTATGCTTGAGAATAACAACTACAAGCTATACTGGGATCGTACTGTGCTCACAGACCAAACTGTAGCACATAATAGACCAGATCTCGTGCTAGTTAATAAACTAACAAGACAAACAACTCTAATCGATGTGGCGATACCTAACAACAATAACCTGCGTGTTAAGTACAACGAAAAGATCGCCAAGTACAGAGATCTGGAAATACAAATAAGAAGACAATGGAGAATGGAAAGTACCCAGACGATACCGATTATTCTTTCTACCACTGGAGTCATTCCGAAGAACCTCCTAGAAAACATAAAAAAGCTGGGTCTAAATGAACATCTATATAAGGTCATGCAGAAAGCTGTGCTACTTTCGACGTCCAGATGCGTGCGAAAATTTTTAGGAGATACACCGACGTACCAAGTCACCTAGGACTCGATAACATGGAAAGAGTTCCACCAGAGCTCAATCCTTTTGATACCGTAGGTATCTGGGATGAGTGAATTTTCCCCTTAGAGGGAGTGTGAGCCGTATGGCTAAATCTGGATAATAATAATAATAATAATAATAAACATAATGGCAGAGTGGAAGACTAAAATTCACCTTCAAATACCTGGTGAAATTAATATCGAAACTGAAGATATCCCTATTAACCGGGGCCTTTTCCAAGGGGACTCATTGAGTCCACTTTGGTTCTGCCTAGCGATGAACCCACTATCTCAGCTGCTGAACTCTACTGACTCAGGATTTAGCATCAAAAATAACAACACCGTTGTAGCGAAGCTTAATCATCTGTTGTATATGGATGATTTAAAATTAATGGCTTCCACCCGAAACCACCTAGATGAGATGCTAAAAACTGTAGAAAATTTCTCAAATGACATCAGTATGCATTTTGGACTAGACAAGTGCCGTATACTAAATATAGTCAGAGGAAAGGTTCAGCCTGGAGGTTTCGATATGCAAGATGGCCAAAACATCGAGGCAATGGGTGAAAATGATATGTACAAATATCTCGGAGTAAAACAAGCACGTAAAATTGACCATAAACAAATGAAAACGGAACTAACTTCGGAGTTCGTGCGAAGAGTAAGACAACTAAATCGGTCATATCTTAATAGTAAAAATTTGTTTAAGGCATTAAATACGTACGCCTGTTCCGCGCTAAGCTACTCATTTGGTATTATAAAGTGGTCAAAAACGGATATAGAAGGTCTTCAGCGGAAAGTAAGAACACTTCTCACAAAGGCGCAAAAACATCATCCACGCAGTGCAGTAGAGAGAACAACATTACCGCGGTATCAAGGGGGAAGAGGACTTATGGATATAGGTGAGCAATTAGATAAACAAATTGCTAATTTAGGATCTTATTTTCAGGTACAGGCTGAGACATCTACTTTACATCGAGCAATTTGCGCAGTAGATGATACGACGCCGCTTAAACTGAGGGAACAAGAAATGCGCATAAACCACCTGACTCAGCAAGAAAAAATGCGCACCTGGATGAGTAAACCTCTGCATGGGCGACATCTCAATGAGATCAACCAAGAATATGTCGACAATACAGCGTCGAACTATTGGTTGACATCAGGAAAGATGTTTCCCGAGACTGAGGGTTTCCTACTTGCCATTCAGGATCAGGTTATTCCAACTAAAAATTACCTGAAATATATTGTTAAAGATCCTCAAGTCCAAAATGACAAATGCCGATATGGATGCCAAGCCCAAGAAACCATCCAACATCTTACCGGTGGCTGCCAGGCATTTGTCGGTACTGATTATAAAGAACGCCATGACTCAGTAGGAAAGATTATCCACCAAGAACTAGCTGACAAACTGGGACTTCTCCATACCGACCATCTTCCTTATTATCAATACGCTCCTGATAGAATGCTTGAAAATGACAACTACAAGCTATACTGGGACCGCACTGTGCTTACAGACCAACCAGTGGCCCATAATAGACCGGATCTCATACTAGTTAATAAACTTACTAGACAAACAACACTTATTGATGTGGCGATACCCAACACCAATAATTTAGTTGTTAAATACAACGAAAAGATCGCCAAGTACAGAGATCTAGAAATACAAATCAGGAGACAATGGAGAATGGAAAGTACCCAGACACTACCTATTGTTCTATCTACTACTGGTATTATTCCCAAAAACCTCCTAGCGAACATAAAACAACTAGGTCTAAATGAACATCTTTATAAGGTCATGCAGAAAGCTGTACTCCTCGCGACGTCCAGATGTGTACGAAAATTTTTGGGAGATACTCCAACATACCAAGTCACCTAGGGCTGGATAACACGGAAAGAGTCCCACCAGAGCTCAATCCTTTTGATACCATAGGTATCTGGGATGAGTGAAATTTCCCCTTAGAGGGAGTGTGAGCCGTATGGCTAAATCTGGATAAACATAACACTAATTCACTCGGTTTTTGAATTATTATCTTATCCGAGCAGTGCTACCTATAATTTGATTATTTAGAATTCATGTTTCAGCTAAACTATCTAATTCAAATCTAAGCTCATTAAGTGAAATTGATCTAGGAGGGGCTTTCTTTAAAGTACTACCTAAATTTGGTTGTGATAAGGTATGTCTTCGAGGCGCTGGATGAGGTTGGATGTAAGAACCTTGATGCCTTTGTTTTCTGGCTCTCTTGGAGTTTAGAAAATATCTGACTACCTTCCACGTAATGGCAATCAACATAACAATGAATAAAGTGACTAGTCCCGTGGTTAAATGAGGAATCCACTGATGGTTAGCAATGGTTTTCCACGTGTGTTCTGATATATCTTGGTCAAACTGCTCTGCCTCAAGTATAATATTTGGCAACTCATCTCCCCGAATATCTATATTATGTTTGGGAATGTTGTTCTGCCTTATGATTGGCCTCTGCATAAGCTCTGCAATGGGACTGACGGGAGTCTTTAAGTAGCTTCCAATTGCTGTTTCCAATCCGTTACTGGATGTGAGTAACGTTATGTTTCGAGTCTGAGCAACGCATTTTGGTGACAGTTTTATAAAACTCGTTTGATCGATTATGTGTTCAGATCGAGAACCATCGCACATTATAGCTAAATTTATAGCGTATGGTGGAATGACTAACCACAGATTCGGTGTGCTCATTTTCAACCAACTGGCTTCCTTTATCGTGTATTCTATTATATTGCAAGTGGTATTGGTCGTTCTATCATATAATTCATTTAAGATACAGTTTGGCTGAGTATCCATATTAATGATTCCCATTGGTGAACATGCCAACTCTCCTTTGTTTAATTCTATACACCTTCCTTTTTCTTCATATGTCACTTCAAAATAATGTAAGTTATTGTAATCTACTGCAAGTAGATTCCTTGGGACCAACAACGAGCGCACAACACCACCTCTCACCGACAACGGAAGAGCTGTGACTATCAGTAGGTTGTATCTAGTGTTGTCAATTATTAGGAAATAGCCAATAATGACGATGTTTCCTTTTTCATTTTGTACGACCGTATCTATTATTGGTTGCCTTCTTATATCTACTCCTTGTGGAAGGAACCTTGTAGCATTCGAAATGATTGACTCTATTTGTCCAGGTTTTATAATGTCTATGAAGTGTCCATGATTGTAATGAAGATTTAATATTTTTTCGTATGTGTTCGAATATTCTTTTGCATATTCCATTGCACGGTTAGAAGTCGTTTCCACTTTAAGTCGTATGTACTCCTCTAATGTATCAGCTCTATATGAGACATCACTTAGCCCCTTAGACATTTCCCTAGTTCCGTTTATCAGTGCTTCTCGGAACCTATTTAGATGTCCGTTTATTCTTTCTTCTGTAGAGTTAATCGAGGCTATTGTTTGTAACATCAGCTTCGTCTGATGTTTTGAATTTTTTTTTGAAGGAATCTATATCCCTGTATACTTCATCATTTACCCCAAATACTGATGTGAGGACTGTTCCTACAAAACCTCTCTTCGGCCTTCTTTTGACTTTCAGATCTAAAGCTCGACTTATCAGTTTTGCTCGTTCTTGTTCCTCTTTTAGCTGGCTCGATAGTGAATCACAATTTATTATATTGCTTGTCTTACACATATCTTCCAGAGTTTTTACCATTGAATCTATCGTTTGTTCACCATTTAAAATTTTTTTCTTTTCTAGATAAGTTTTTATTCTAAATATCCCTCGATCTATGTATACATCGCTTAGATGCTCTGAATATAATCCGGGGGACGGGGTATAAATTTTGTACAAATCTGCATTTGATGGCTTTAAAAATACTAAAAATAGGATGCAAAACATAAATTTTTTCCACATACTACGTGCTCTATTTGTCTTTCGTGACGTTGGCTCTCGTACTATTGGTATTAACTTGTGTATAGGACGAGTAGTTACTTTTCCGTTCGCCTTTTGAACTGTTGCGACTCTTGTTAAACTTTCAGCTCCGGGATGTGTTTCGATTATCTTCGCTAGTGGCCATTTCCCCGGCGAGGTGTCATCCTCCTTTATAATCACCACTTCTTCTTTTTCTAGGTTTGTAACGGGTTTTTGCCACTTATATCGCTGTTGTAAATTTGACAAGTAGTCATGTCTCCAACTGTTCCAAAAATCTCTTTTTACTTTTTCTAGCTGCCTCCACCTTTGTGGCATATTCGTGTATGTGCTCAACTCTTCCTCCCTATTTGGCGAAATTAGTTCTCTCCGAATTAAAAAGTGTCCTGGGGTTATTATTATTCTGTTCTCCGTATCTTCCGTATCAGCGCATAAAGGTCGGGAATTCATGCATGCTTCTATTTGAGCTAGCACTGTGCTTAGCTCTTCGTATGTTAACGAACTATCCCCAATTACTCTCTTCAAGTGATATTTCATAATTTTAACAGCACTTTCCCATAAACCTCCAAAATGTGGCCCATAGGCTGGTGTAAAGTGCCAATGTGTTCCTAATGTTGTTAAGGAGTCTGTTAATGATGCCTTCATTTTCTCACTATTTTGGAATAACAGGTTTGCTGCTCCTACAAAGTTTGTTCCATTGTCACTGTATATATGACTGCACTGTCCCCTTCTTGAAGTAAATCTCTCAAATGCAGCTACAAATGCATCCGTTGTCATATCGCTTACTACTTCGAGATGTACAGCTTTTGTGGCTAGACATACAAATACTGCTATATATCCTTTATAGCTCTTGTACCCTCTTCCTTTCGTTGCTCTTATTTTGATTGGTCCGGCGTAGTCTACACCAGTATTTGCAAACGGATGAGCTTGGTTTACCCTCGCTCTTGGTAAACTTCCCATTAATTGTTGGGCTGTTTCGGCATGTATCTTTTACATTTAACACAAGTATTTATTTCTTCTCGCACTACTCTTTTTCCGTGCGTGATCCAAAATCTTTTCTTTATGTAGTGCAGAGTTTATTGTAGGCCTCCATGCAACGTTTTTGTATGGCAATGTTGTATTATTAGTTTACTTAATTTGCTTTTGTGAGGTATTATTAAGGGATGCTTTTCATCATGTGTTAACTCTGAGTTCTGAAGTCTACCTGTTAGGGTAGTAAGTTTAGTAGTTTACTTCTCCCGTTAAGTGGTTTTCCACTCTTTAGCGTTTTTATCTCTTCTGCATAATATAATTCTTGAGTATTCTTTATTACTCTTTGCAAGGTATTTTCTAATTCGTGAGGGGTGAGTTGTTGATGTTCTACCTCACTTTTTTTGCATTTGTAAGCAAATCTAATGCACTGAGATAATACTCGTTGCATTCTATTTAAATTTGAGAATCTTTCGCAGATGTCACTAATCTTGACGGTTGTGTTAGCTATTATTTCTATTCTCTTTTTCTCTTCGTCGGTATCCAATCTCTCTGGTAGTGGAAACCTAATATTTGTTTGATTTAGCCAGATTGGTCCATTCCACCATAGGTCCATCCTCACTAAGTCCTTTGCCTTTATCCCTCTAGATAAATAGTCTGCTGGGTTTTCTTTTGTATCTACTTTAAACCAGCGATCAGGTTGTATGGTGCCTGTTATTTTCATTACTCTGTTCCCTACAAACGTTTTCCATCTATTTGGTTGTCCTTGTATCCACGCCAGAGTAATTATGGAATCAGACCATGCATATATTTCCACATCACTGCGATTTAACGCTTGAATTGTTCTTTTCATGAGTCTGCTAAGCAGCAATGCTGCACACAATTCTAACCTCGGCAATGTTGTTAAACCTTTAACTGGTGCAACTTTTGTTTTGGCTACTATAAGGCTCGTTTTTACCTCAGGACATAATGTTCTAGTATATATTACTGCTCCGTATCCTTTCGTAGACGCATCAGCAAATCCGTGCAATTCTATTTTCCCTGAATTGGTAAGATTATTCCACCTAGGTATTACTATCTCTTCGAGGTGTTTTAGCTGTGAGTAATACTCAATCCATCGTCTTTGATCAGACTTATCCAATTCTTTGTCCCAACTTATCCTTTTTGTCCACAAATCTTGTATAAATATTTTCGATTGCATTATCACTGGCGCAATCCATCGTAATGGGTCATATATTTTTGCTATTTCCGATAACACCAACCTCTTTGTTATTTTTTTATGTTCGGTTATAGTTATTTTAAATGTAATTACATCTTCAACTGGTAACCAGTGGATCCCTAGCGTTTTATGTATCTCTTCTGTGTCTTACGTTTTGAGATCAACACTTTTTAGATCCTCTGGTATGGTTTCCATTAAATCTTGACTATTACTAAGCCATTTTCTTAATACAAAACCCCCTTTTTTAAACATTTCTGTTAACTCTGTTTGAGCTTGTTGAGCTTCAGCCAACGTTTCTGATCCAGCTAGTACGTCGTCTACGTACATGTTGTGTTTAACAATTTCCGCAGCTAGTGGATATTTAAATTTCTCGTCATTACATAATTCCTGTATCGTTCTTAATGCAAGATATGGCGCTGCCTTCGTACCGTATGTTACTGTTGACAACTGATACTCCTTTATTGGTTCTTTTACAGACTGTCTCCATAATATCTTCTGATAAACTTGATCTTCTTCAGCTATCTTTATTTGCCTAAACATTTTCTCTAGATCTGCCGTGTATGCTATTTTGTACGACCTCCAATTTATTAATATATTTGTAAGATCTTGTTGCAAACGAGGTCCAGAGTGCATTACATCATTGAGGCTGATTACTGTTGAACTTTTACTGGAAGCGTCAAACACGGCCCTGCATTTTGTTGTGATACTATCCTCTTTTATTACCGCATGATGAGGAAGGTAATACTCTTGCTTATTAATAGTTTCGGTTTTATTCAATTTCATGTGCCCTAAGTATTCATATTCCTGCATAAATTTCCTGTACTCTTTTTCTAGATTTCTGTCTCTTTGAAATTTTTTCTCTAATTGCAGCAGTCTCGCATATGCTTGCTGTTTTGAGTCTCCTAATTGGCTTGTATTAAAATTAAAGGGTATTTTAACTTCAAATCTTCCTTCGTTATCCCTTTTTACTGTTCTTTTATAATATTCTTCACACTCTTTTTCTTCTACTGAAAGAGCATTGCTTTGATCTACTTCTTCTAACTCCCAGTATTTTTTTATTTGTTCATCCATTTCTTGTCTAGATATCATGCTGACTACTTGTATATTAGGGATATTCTCTTGCTGTGCTATCCCTGACATTATCCAACCCAATTTTGTATTTTGGGTGAGCAAACCATCTTTTGTTCGATCTACTTCGTCCAGTAATATCAAACTATATTCTTTGGCTCCCAATAGAATATCTATTGGACCTGTTTTATTAAAATTTGGATCCGCCAGGACTAAGTTCCTATGGTTCGTTTCTTTTATTTGTATCTCTTTCTCCGGTAGATTTTTTGTTATTTTTCTTAGCCCAATTGCTTCGGTCTTCATTTCAAATTCATTTTTGAAATGCGCCTCTAAGTTTAATGTTACGCTCCATTTCGACGTCCTTTGGTCTTCATTGCCAATTCCAGATATCTGAGCATGGACAGCTTTTCTTTTTATTCTGAGACTTATAGCGGCCTGCTCCGTAATGAATGATGACTGCGAGCCTTGGTCAATCAATGCTCTCATCAATTGTGAGCTTCCTTTTGAGTCTCTTACTCGTACTAATGCCGTTGCAAGTAGCACTTCTTCTTTATTCTGATGACTTAAACAGCTCACGGCATTCTCTTGTCTCCTTGACGATCCGTCGTAACTGTGGTCACCTCTGTTCCCACTAGAATTGGGTCTATTTTGTGGCCTTCTGTTTTCAGAATTCCTTCTGTTGTCATACTGGCACCCACTAGAATTTGGTCTATTCTGTGGCCTTCTGTTTTCAGAATTCCTTCTGTTATCATGCTGACCTTCTGACATGTGTAGTAATGAATGGTGCTGTCCACCACATTCTGCACATCTATGAGAGGAATAACATGGTACTTCCCTTTTGTGTAGTAGGCATCTACCGCACCATTGCTTTTCCTTTACGATTTTGTTTCTTTCACGTACTTGTTGACGTAGAAACGTTGTACATTTAAACAGTTTATGTTCTTCATGACACACCACACAGTTTATCTTCTTCTTTACCTGTTGTCTATGATCTATTCCTTTCCTTTCTGTTTCCAACATCTCCAGTGTCTGGAATCTTCTTTGTAGGAATTCCTGTGTTGACTTATATGTCGGAATGTCCCTACTGTCTTGAATTGACGTTTCATATAATCTCCTGGTTTCTGTGTCCCACTTTAACATACTTATCCTTGCTATAAGAGGGCTCCAGGACTCTGTCATTACACCTAGTCCACTAATGGCTTCTAAGCATTCGTGGAGAGTATCATGTAATGATTTCAGCGCCTTTGCTGACGTTTCTTTTATCTCCGCAGCCTGAAGTATCTTGTCTATTAATATAAATAGATTCATCCTTGGATTATCGTATCGATCTTGCAACATTTTCCAGGCAGCACTGTAGTTTGCTTCTGTTGTGTTTAAATGTTGTATTATTCTACTTGCTTCTCCTCGGAGGTTTGTCTTCAGATACTGCATTTTTTCCACATTTGATAGTTGATTATTCTCATGTATCAAACGTTTAAAAATATCATAGAATGTTACCCAGGATTCATACCTTCCTTCAAAACAGGGTAACTTCACTTGGGGTAATATTATTTTGTCTTTCTTGCATCCTTCCGCCTCTAATCTCTTATTTTCTTTTATGATCGACCGCACCCTTCTTTTCATTGTATAAAATCTTTCTATTTCACCTTCTTCTAGTGCATCCTGTTCATTGTCCACAGTTATTTCCATTATTAATGTATCTATTTTTTGTACCTCTTCTTTTAAATCCTCTTGTAAATCTTCATCGGTTTCGTCGTCTTCCAATAAATGATGAAGTTTTCCCATCCTAATTTCTATTTCTCTAATTTTTGTCGAAGACTTGTACGAATTTTTAATAAATTCCTCTAAAGTCTTTTTCGTTTCTTCATATCTTTTTTGTACTTGTTCGTAAAAGTTAGATGTAAAATATTTATCAACTCTCGAACCTTTCTCTTCAATTTCTGTGTTTTGATCTTCAAAGTCGTTCCACAATTCATCAAGTGTCTGTCTTTTAATGTTTAAATATTCTCTCGTTCGTTTTTCTTTCCGTAGTTTTCGAAAATTATTTAAAAGCTTCGTAATTTCTTGACCTAGCTTTTCCTGATCTAAATATAATCGTTCCATTTTAAACGAATATACGTTTGACCTAATTTCAACTTTTAAACTAGTGTCAGCAAGATTACCTTAGACAATAACGCAAAATGACCTCTTGTCTAACCTTTGTGACACGGCTATATAGTACAAATTAAATAATGTAATAGTATCACTTGTAACCAGAGAGAAAAAATTCTTTATATAAAAAATGCAAATACTACAAAATACTATATATTTGGAATGAATGAACTCTGAATGTGTATAAAAATAACGAATTGTCACGATAATTCACTATATTATGAAATTCAAATGTTTTAAGAATTTTAAATTATAAGAATCAAATTATCGAATATAATTAAAATTAAGATAATTAAGCTATCAGATTTGAATTAGCTGTAGACAAACTATTACTATTTTAAGTATGCAGAATAAAATATTTCAAATAAGTATTATTCAATTTGAATCTTAAGTTTCTTTAATAATCTTTTTAATGTATTAAATTAATGCACTGCTCTAAATGATAATAAATATTCAAAAACTTACAGTTTTATCCCGACGTTCACTTGTATGTTCCTGCTTCCTTCTTAGAACTGCAACTGGAACTGGTGCTGGATCTCTGGATGCTACTAGATTTTTCTGCTGGAAACTGGACCTCCAAACTGCTGGAATAGTAGACTTAAGGACTGCTATTAAGGTTCTCTGGTGATCAAAGGCTCTCGTAAGGCTCCTACCCCTTATTTCGGTGCTTTCTGGTCTTTTTTATTTCTTTTTTCTTTTCTCTACACTTCGAATTCGATCGTCGATCTTGTACGGAACTGGGAAACCGCTATTTAGGTCGCTAAGGGTCGTCTCCTTCGAAGCTCCAAACCAATTAACGCCCTTTTAATGATGTTTTGACGAAGGACCAATGGAAAAAATATCGAAAACTTAGTAGTGAAGTTCGGTTCGGTTCGTAATGCCCCTTTGTCCGCTTCTCGTCGATCGATGCTGGTAGGGTTAATAAATGTTGAAGTTGTGGAGTAAAGGTGATGATTTATTGACAGCAACTCGTAATTACACAATATGGTGTTCGTTCGGTAACTACTCAATATTGACTGTGTTCATTTGAACTCAAATCCCCAATTTATAATCTCACACATAATAGATACATAAGCACCTTAGGTCATTGCTTCGTTCATTCACACCACCTAGCTTTTGCTTATAATACAATTTAATATACGCCTTAATTGCGACACTTAGGAAGTTCAATTAGAAAATATTATTATTCGGCAATTTATTTAGTTGTAGGTAAATGAACTAATATTAAATTATCATACGATATGGTTTTGCAATATATATAATGCAAACTTATACACGGTGAAACTATAAAAGATTAAGAAGTTAAGAATAATGTGAGATTACAAATTAAGGGGTTAATTAATTAATAATTAATTAATAAGGGGTACATAATGTCAAAAGAAAAATAATTTTTAATTTTAATTTCTAATAAAACTGTAATAGCTAGCTTAATCCTAAAATATGAATATCATCCGCTTTGTATCAATACCACAGTATATTGCTAATAAATTCTTTAGCGATATACTGTGTCACAATACCTCAATTGTCATTTTAGTAAACACGAAAACCCGCCAATTTTTAAATTGGGGCCACCCACCAACCAATCACGTGAAAGTTAGGCCGTGAATTATAGTGTAGTCTCTGAATGTTCAAGAGCCGTACCTAAGGGAAAGGTATATTGGTATGTAAATAAATCTCACTATTCAAATTACAAGGTAATTCGCATATCCGTAAAAAATCATTACCAAACCATACGTTTATTTAAAATGCATGTCGTATGAAACCATTGGTAATGATTTTTTACGGATATGCGAATTACCTTGTAATTTGAATAGTGAGGTTTATTTAAATTTTTTATAAAATGATTTTATTAATTTATTGGAAGAATTGTCATCAAACTTAAGGCGAAATATGTGGTTTATACAAGATGGTACCCCTTTACATCACAGAGAAAGGAGAATGAGAACAGTATTTAAATACAACTTTCCTGAACATTGGATTGTTCGTGGTAGTCATGTTCCTTGGTCATGTTGTGAGATATTAATATAATTATTTAATTCATAAAAATTACAAAAAAATACTTATTATTATACTTATAATACTTATAATAGATACTGCAGCAGTTTTTTTTTAGAATAAATGATGCTGTTTATTGATAAGACGATCTTTTATGGAACGTGTTGACAAATTAATTAAAGAAAATGGTGGACATATCGAACACTAACTTTGACAAAAAGTTTAATCCTATTTAGTTTAACTATTAATTTGGTTTGCAAATAAAATGTTTTGATTATGACTTTAATTTAATACAAAATGTAAAATGTTTGATACAAAATCCAATAAATTATTCTGTCATTTTGTCAAATTCTATTATTAACTATCCTGCTAATTTATTTATTTATTTTTAATAATTCGTTTAAATAAACTTTTAAGTTTATTATAGTAGAATTCAAAAGTACTGATTGTTTTTCTTTAATTTTCTTTCGCTGCTTGGAGAATTGCGTTAAATCAGAATTATGTAGTTGAATTTCAAAATGCGATTATCTCGAGAACTGTTGAGTTTTGAAGATATTAACAGGTATACCTTTTTTTGTTAAAATAATGTATCTATAATATTTTTGAACAAAAATAGTGGTAACTTGAAGATAAAAAAAGTTACGTGCAAATGTGTTTCACATATGTGGCTATGTGGCTCCCTCTATCAGCTGCATTAAGGTATGCATCAAAATATAATTTCTGATATTCAGTAGTACCTAGTTGTGAAATTTTATACATAAATGTTAATAAACATGAAAGTTATAGCGAAAAATAAAATTTTAAATTTCCACTTTAACACCCTGTATCTTTCTTAATATCGACATTTTATTAAAGCAATTTGGCTTAAATCTTCATATTTTAAAGTATAGAATCTACTGTTTCTTTTTGTACAATTACTTAAGGACCACCCTGTATATATATATATATATATATATATATATATATATATATATATATATATGTATATATATATATATATATATATATATATATTATATATATATATATATATATATATATATGAGGTAAATGTACCTTTTACCGACCACTTAAGGTTTTTGTTATAAGCAGATTCAATAATAAGAAAAATACATATTTATTTTTCTTTGCATAATTTTTAAAGATAAGTTTTAATCTTTCCGATTCAGCTAGTAATATAGAATAAATAATATTATACAAGTTTAGTTCTTTTTTTAAATATTTCAGTAATTCTTTACAATTTGATTAAAATGCTCCCTTCACCGACTAGCTTGAAATATAGTTACTTATCACCGACCGATTTTGTTGCTATTACCGACCACAAGCACCTAATTACCGGACATTTCAGTCCTATCAGCGACCTACTTGGGGGACTACCTATTTAAGTAATTAACAACATAATATTAACTTATTTATTAAAAAATAATCCTATTTACTGGCTTAATTGAAAAAACAAAGTCAGTTGAAGATTTTAATATTTTTAAAAATATAAATTCATAATACAACAAACAAAAAGTTACATAATATATTGGGCATGTATAATAGATTCAACTTTGGTATGAAATCATTTTATTTTTTTATTATTATAGTTTTTATCACATAATTCAAAGAGTGTCCAGTTTGAAATATCTTGGTTGCCATATTACTAAACAACTAGATCCAGATCAAGAGATAAAATGTAGAATCGAGATAGCCGCACGACACTTTTAAAAATGAGGTCATTCTTCTGTAATGATAACTTGCAACTTCAACTTCGAAAGCGCATGGTTAAATGCTACATTTGGTCAGTCCTCTTATACCGTGTCGAAGCATGGACATTAAAAATATCCACGATTAATCGTCTGGAGGTCTTTGAGATGTGGCTGCACAGACATATACTAAAAATTCCATGGACGGCTATGCTGACAAATGTGGCAGTCCTTGAAAGAGCAAATGCTGCTCGCGAGCTGCTTGATAACATCAACTGTAGAAAGATGGCCCATTTTGGACACGTAGTAAGGGGAGACCGATATAATATTCTTCAACTTATTATGGTGGTAAAATCGAAGGACGCAGAGGAATTGGTAGAAAGCAGGTTGAAGAATATCAGGCAATGGACAGCTCGAGACAGAGACAGTTTCGCCACGCTAATCGCCAACGTCAAGGGGACTTGATAGGGCACGTTAAGAAGAAGAAGTTTTTATTGCATCAATCTCCGGAATTGCATATATGTCCCTTTTATTATGAGTTTTTAAGGATTAATTTTTGAAAATATTTCATTTTCTGATTATAATAAAACATCCTCTTTCTCAGGCCATTTCCAATGTGAACCACTTAACCACTTAACCACTTCTTGTCATAGTCTTCACTCTTAATCCCGCACCGTCAAAGCTAAGACTCGCTCCAGGAAAGTACTCTCCTTCATAAATAATCACAGCATTTTCCCTTCAAAAATATTAAATTTATTTTTTGTTATCTTTTTACTATGAAGAATATGTTCTTGTTTCACCACATTTTTTGGTTTCTGTTATTTTATATTATTTTAGGAGACTACTTTTGAATATGTTAAAATTCATATATTTCATTCACCTATAAAACAGTGAAGTATTATGAATATGATAATCGTTTTTCGTTTAAAAGCAGACTTTTGGAAATATGACACTTAATATATTATTCTATTTGAAAGTAATTCTACAAAAAAAAAAATACATTTTTTCAACTTTCATATTACTTCTTTTAATTGAAAATTAAAATCTAGTTCGTCGGTAAATGCTTAAGTGAACCGTTGCTTTATTACCTTTGGGAAAAAAAATATATTATTCATAATTGTGTGCTAAAGTATAATAAATTTTTTTCAATATTCAATGACTACATTCACCTTATTCCGACCGCCCGCGCCCGGTCGATAAATGGTTGATTTTAAGTTTTAAAGCACCTTTTACCGACCATTCTCCAATTATAAATAAATTTTAATTGGTGTAAATAATTAACCAACGAACACATTAAATCTTAAAAAGAGCGTGGTTTTGTGCTCTTTACTATAAATGTGCAATACTATACAGATTTTTGGAAATATAACACATTTTTCCAAAAAAATACCAAAAGTATTTTTCCAAAAAAATACAATTTTGTTCAACTTTCATATTACTTCTTTTAATTGAAAATTAAAATCTAGGCGGTCGGTAAATGCTCAAGTGAATCGTTGGTTTATTACCTTTAAATATATATATATATATATATATATTATATATATATAAGCAGGGAAATAAGCAAAAAAAGTACCCTGTTTTTGATACTCGTCCGGCAAGGCAAACGACAGTTGTTTTGAGTAGTATGGACCTCTGTAACAAAAACCTATATGTTTCCTGCAGTCGATTTTTTGGACTTAATTAGTTATTAACAAATTAAGGTCAAAAAACGGAAAATTTTTGCTTTTTTCGTCTATCAGCAAACAGTGAAGCAATTTAAACAAATTTTAGAAGAAAGGAACCTTTATACAACTAACTTTATATAAGTTATATAAGTTTATATAAGTTATAGGAAAGGAACTTTATATAAGTTATATAAAAACCTTCAAAATGGCGTTTTCTAAATGTTTCTATCCTTATTTGTTGCTTAGAAAGTTGCAATATAAGTCAAAAATTTCGGTTTTTTATAAATGTTAATAACTTTTTTGAAAATAAACTTGTAATATTTATATTTCATGTAATGATGTGTCTTGTAGTGCTTAAAATAGGTTCAAAATTTCAAAGCGATCGGTCCAATAGTTTAAAAGTTATTTTATTTGTTTATCCCAAATTAACATTTTTTGCAACAATATAAGTCAAAAATTTATACAGTTGTAGTAGTTGTAGGGGTTGTTTCTGGTAGAAGAAGATTGTTTTATTATTTACATTAAAAAAAATTTAAAAATTTAATTTTAAATATTGCAAAATAATTTTGCAAAAACATGTCGATTTTTTGCTTATAAACAATTAGAATAACTTTTTAACCATTGACTGCAAAAATATTATTTTTACATATTTAAAAAGCTTGAATTTTTTCACAAATTCAAATAAAAAAAAGTTTGTTCTAAAATAATTTGGTACAAAGTTAGCCTCTTTTTTTATTTAATTCATAGCACCCTTGTTTATAACAATTAAGAAATCTAATTAGCGCTATTTGAAAGAATGTACATTATAGTTTCAAAGTACTAAATTATAAAATTATTGCCTTTTAATGGAATTCTCCACAAAGCTTCAAAATATATGTAAAATCGGTCGGCTTTGAAACTCTCGGGAGCTGAAGGGAGGGGAAAGGCGCTGTTAACTGTATCTCTGTTCCTTTTTTATGTATTTCAACATTTCTTTTTGAACTTGTATGTACTTTTTGCGTACATTACGAATATGCATTATTTCAATAAATAAATTGTCAAATAAACCACCTAATTTGTTTAAAAACAATTTTTTTTAGTAGTATTTAAGTTAAGTTTGAATGTAAAACAGAATTATTTGTCATTTCCTATATTTTGGGGAATAAGCCACAATTTAAGTTTATAATAAGTTTATTTTTGATTTTTCGATTTCTACTTCGGAAATCTTTCTCAGAATACAGAACATTAATAAATTAATCAAATTTTGTTTTTGGTTACTTGGTAGAAAATTTGGTTGGAAATTTTTTCTAATAACTCTTCTGGGTGATTGATTAGGGTGAGAAAGCTCAGTAGATCTGTTTTAGTAAAAATTACAAAAAAAAGTTATTGACAAAAGTGGCAGACCAAACTTATGTTTTTTAAATGACACACCCTGTATTTTATTTTAAAGTTGAAATCTGCTTCACTTCCACATCACAACAATGTAAAGTTTTATTATGTTATACCGGGTATTTAAAAAGTTATAACCAATATTACCTGAAAATCGTATCAAGTTTAACTCACTGTATAATTAAAAAGGAGTATAGGACCATTGATCTATTGCAACTATAGTTTTTTAATAATTGTTAAAAATTATAACATATTCGTTTTCATAATATTCGTTAAATCAAATACATGGTAAGTAAGTCAAAATGCAAGTACATTATTTTCTTGGTAATTTTAAATAGAACACCCTGTATTTTATATCACTATCGAAAAGTACTAATATGGTACTTCAAATTTTATAGCGTACTCCCTATACATAAAGTTATCAGTTTTCTAGATATTTTTATTTTTCCATCAAAGTATTAATTTGGAAAATATTTTAACGTTTACCGATAATTATTGTGAGTTGACCATGAGTGATTTGTCAGAAACTGACAGTTTGACATTATTGTTTATTAATTCAGTATTGGGGTACATCATCGTAAATTAGCAACAATTATTATTTAGCAATTCAATAATTTATTCAATTTAAATTAGCAATAATGAATTTTACTACTGATGATATGATAGATAAATATGATCTGGATATTGAGGGAATGCAATAAAAATTCATTACTATCAGCTAGAATTTATCATGAACGGTTTCCAGATAGGCGGCAACCTAGACAAGATACATTTGAAAAATTGAAAGATCGATTTAACCGCACTGGTTCAGTGAATTATGAAAAACATGAAGAAAAAAAACTAGTGTGACGGAGGAAAACGAAATGAGTGTGTTGATGGCAGTTACAGAAAACCCACTCACAAGTATAAGGAGTATTTCCAATAAGCAAGAACTTAGTTACTACTCTGTTGAAAACATTCTATCTAAAAATAAGATGCACCCATATCATATTCAAAAGCACCAATAATGAAATGATGATAATTTCTAGAAACGAATAGTATTTTGTGAATGAGCCTTAAAAAAAATTAATGAACAGAGATTTTTTTGATTATATCATATTTGGTGATGAAGCTGCATTCCATTGAAACGGTTCTGTTACTAAGCATTAATAACTTTTACTACTGGTAGGACCATATTTGTTTAAATATAACGTAAATGGTAAGATTTATTTAGATTTTATCGTACATCAGTTACCGATAATATTAGAAGAGGTTCCACTTAATATACGTGAACAAATGTGGTTTCTACATGGAGGTGCTTCTGCGTACTACAACGAATTAGTACGTGGTGAACTTAATGATCAGTTTGGTGAAAGATGGATCTTAAGGGGTGGCCCAAGGTCACCAGAATTCAATAAAGTGGACTCATTTTTTTGGGGTTACATTAAGAACGAAGTATATAAAATACCTTCAACAACAAGCGATATAAAAAATAGAATCCGAATTGCATATCAAAATATTTCTTTACAAATGCTTAGTAATGTAAGGAACTCTTTCAATGACCGCTTTCAATTATGCATAGATGTTTTGGGAGGTCATTTTGAACACCTTACTTAGGCATGATTAGTTAAAATTACAGTTGTTTTTTATTTTTTTATGTGTTGTTATTTTTTTTATTTTCTGTCGGTTATTTTTTATAGATTTTATTTGAAACAAATTGTTTTCTTTTCTGTGACGTTATCTCGTTACTGAATTAAAAAACAATAATGTCAAACTGTCAGTTTCTGACAAATCAATCATGGCCAACTCCCAATAATTAATGGTAAAAGCTAAAATATCTACCAAATTAATACTTATCTAGAAAATTGATAACTTTAGGTATAGGGAGTATTCCATAAAATGTGAAGTACGATATTAGTACTTTTCGATAGTGATTTAAAATACAGTGTGTTCTATTTAAAATTATCAAGAAAATAATGTACTTGCATTTGGACTTACCCTGTATTTGATTTAACGAATATTATGAAAACGAATATGTTTTATAATTTTTAACAATTATTAAAAAACTATGGTTGCAATAGATCAGTGGTCCTAGTTTGGTCTGCCACCATCTTATAGAACACCCTGTAAGATTGTAACTAATTTTAAAATGTGGAGTTTAAGGCTGTCTACAATTTTTGTCAATTACCTTTTTTTGTAATTTTTACTGTAACAGATCTACTGAGCTTTCTCACACTAATCAATCACCCAAAAGAGTTATCAGAAAAATTTTCTACTAAGTAACCAAAAACAAAATTTGATTAATTTATTAATGCTCTGCATTCTGAGAAAGATTTCCGAAGTAGAAATCGAAACATCAAAAATAAACTTATTATAAACTTAAATTGTGGCTTAGTCCCCAAAATATAGGAAATGACAAATAGGTACTTCTGTTTTACATTCAAACTTAACTTAAATACTATTAAAAAAAAATAAAAAAAAAATATTTTTAAACAATTTAGGTGGTTTATTTGACAATTTATTTATTGAAATAATGCATATTCGTAATGTACGCAAAAAGTACATACAAGTTCAAAAAGAAACGTTGAAATACATAAAAAAGGAACAGAGATACAGTTAACAGCGCCTTCCCCCTCCCTTCAGCTCCCGAGAGTTTCAAAGCCGACCGATTTTACATACATTTTGAAGCATGGACGATTCCATTAAAGGGCAATATTTTTAAAATTTAGTACTTTAAAACTATAGAGTATATTCTTTCAAATTAGCTTAGATTGGCGCTAATTAGATTTCTTAAGTGTTATAAACAAAGGTGCTATGAATTAAATAAAACAAGAGGCTAACTTTGTACTAAATTATTTTAGGACAAACTTCTTTTTATTTAAATATGTGAAAAAATACAGGCTTTTTAAATATATAAAAATAATATTTTTACAGTTAATGGTTAAAAAGTTATTCTATTTGTTTATAAGCAAAAAATCGACATGTTTTTGCAAAATTATTTTGCAATATTTAAAATTAATTTTGCTTATTTTTTTAATGTAAATAATAAAACAAGTGTTGTTTTACCAGAAACTACCCCTTGAATTACTAAAACTGTATAAATTTCTGACTTATATTGTTGCAAAAAATGTTAATTTGGAATAAACAAATAAAATAACTTTTAAACTATTGGACCGATCACTTTGAAATTTTAACCCTATTTTAAGCACTGCAAGACACATCATTCCATAAAATATAAATATTATAAGTTTATTTTCAAAAAAGTTATTAACATTTATAAAAAACCGAAAGTTTTGACTTATTTTGCAACTTTATAAGCAACAAATAAGGATAGAAACATTTAGAAAACGCCATTTTAAAGGTTTTTATATAACTTATAAATTTCCTTTCTTCTAAAATTTGTTTAAATTTGTTCACTTTTTGCTGATAGACGAAAAAAGCAAAAATTTTCCGTTTTTGACCTTAATTTGTTAATAACTAATTAAGTCCAAAAAATCGACTGCAGGAAACATATAGGTTTTTGTTACAGAGGTCCGTACTACTCAAAACAACTGTCGTTTGCCTGACCGGACGAGTGTCATGAAAAAATGCTTATTTCCCTGGGCTAGATTGCTAAAATATTTTTTAAATCTTACAAGATTCAAGGACTACATTCCCCTTATACCGACCGCTCGGTCGGTAAACGGTTCATTTTAAGTTTCAAAGCACCTTGGTGCTTTCAAAGTGGTGGTTAGTTGTTACAAAGAATATAGACGCGTCTATAATAAGCGTCTATATTCTTTGGTTGTTAGTTTAAATCTAACACGCGACCAATACCGTGCACAGATTTGTTAGAAAAATTCTATCATCGTGACCAATTACGTTTAAGAATTTGGTTTGCCCTGTGTTCTAATTTAAGTGATATTGGTAAGTTTAGCCAAATTATACGTCGATGTTTAGCCACATATTTTTGCCTGTTACTGTACTCAGTATATAATATATAAATAATTTAAAAATTTAAAAATCATTATAAAAATTAATAAGAAAAATGGAAGGAAAACTAATGCTATGGTATGAAAAACTAAAGAGAGACACAACAACCTGATGATTTTGATCAGGATCTTAGTGATATTCTTTCTGACTATAGCTTACATAATACTAATACAATATATATATATATATATATATATATATATATATTATATATATATATATATATATATATATATATATATATATATATATATATATATATAGCGAGTGTTTGCAACTTTAATTTTATCGCTTCTCGCATCCCAATCGCCATAATTTCTTATCGGCCCAGTCTCCTTCTTGAAGACCTCTATTTTCCATTTCTATATGAATATTGGATATCCATTTCTTTCTTGGCCTTCCCCTTTTATTTCTCTGTGTAGGTCTCCAGTTCCAAACCTTTCGTGGTATCCTTTCTTCGTTCATCCGTCTCAGATGTCCATACGATTTTAATTGTTTTTCGGCTATCGTATCCATTATTGTGTTCTTTACTTTCATTCTCTCTCTTATGTTTTCATTTCTTATGTGGTCAAACAAAGTTAACCCGGAACATCTTCTCCAGTACATCATTTCCGTTGAGAGGAGTTTTTGTGATATATTCTTGTTAAAGACCCACACTTCTGACCCGTACGTCAGCACCGGCTGAATCATAGCCTGATATATATTTTTCTTTGTTTTCTTAGTTAAAGTTTTATTCCACAGGATCGGATGTAGTGTTTTTATCATGTTTTTTCCTTTTCCTATTTTTCTTGTTATATCTTTGTCGTCTCTCCCGTCTTCGCTTAGTGTAACTCCGAGATATTCGTACTGATCAACGTTTTTAATTAATCCGCTTTCTGTTTCCATGTCTTGACCGATGCCTCCTATATTCATGTATTGTGTCTTTTCGGTATTAACCTCTAATCCCCATTTTTTGAATTCGTCTATTAGTTTGTTTATCATGTACGTCATATCTTGTAGGTCCTCGGCAAGAACTACCTGGTCGTCTGCGAAGAGGATTGTGTATATAGGAGTGTCATTTACCCATATGCCCATTGGGCTGCATTTTCTCATCCAATATTTTAAAGCATTACCAAGATATATTTTAAATAGGGTTGGGGAGAGGCAAGAGCCCTGTTTGACACCCTTTGTTTGGGTGAAACCCTTGGAAATTTGGTTTCCAACCTTAATATAAGCTTGGTTATCTTGATATAGCTTTTTAATAATACAAAATAATCTTACCAAAATGACATTGATGTAATTTTTACCCAACCTGTGGCTCAACAGCGATCAAAAAGGGAACCTATTTTAATAGGAAAGATGATACAGAGTGGCTAAAGCACAAACCTTTAATCGTTTCACAATTTGTCGATAGCTCACTACAAGTTTAACCCTAATTATAGAGCTGAAATACAGAGAGGATAGATAATGCGATATAACAGTAAAAACCAACCTGAAACTGACGGTTTAAGATGTTTTCGACTAACCCACCTTGTATCTGAAAGAATAAAATGCAGCAGTCAACCTTATAATCCGATTACGAAGGTATTTTGGTTACAGATGACCGGCCAGTGTCGTAGAGTATATGATTGAAACATTTATTTGAACTAAATAAATATATTTATTAAATTGTACTTATGTAAATTGTATTTTTGTTTTAATAAAACTTCTTTATTTTATTCAAAAATAAAAATTTCTTGCCATTTGTAAAATATACATTTATTTAATTAAGGGGAAATTCGCTAAATGTCGCCTGGCAAAATTTTCAATGTGTTTTAAATGTATCCATTATTTTCGTATCCGGAGAAAACTAATAAATATCTTTGAAAAATTTAAACGCAGAATGAAAGATTACATTATTACTGAGGGCAGAAAGCACCTGAAAACTTCTACAATATTTATTTTAATATGTTATGTAACAGGGGTGAAAATAAAAGAGAAAATATAGTATAATTTTTAATTGAAAATATTGCATGCAAAAGAAACTTTTTATTTATTCTAATAAATATTTCATTCTGCCTTTAAATTTTTCAAAAATGCTTGTTAGTTTTTTCAGGATTTGAAAAAAAAATGGATACCTTTAAAACACATTGAACATTTTGACAGGTAACATTTTGCGCCTTTCCCCTTTAATACCTTACGATTACAACTACTATTACTTAGCTTATATAATTACAATTAGAAAACTATTCAAATCCAAAATAAATAGGATCGACTTCGGAATCCGAGTCGTCTTGAGAGTTAATAATTAGCGGCTGTGTCTCTACGGTCGCATCAATTATGTTCTCAAGATGCCATATTTTTCTGTCATATGTTGTAAAGACTCGTATAACAATTCACGTACAGCTTGTATTTTTATATGACGTATTTTTTCTAGCCACATAACTTTTCATATTTGTGCTCAAATGAGTTCAATTGGATTTATTTCGCAGTGGTAGAGTGGAAGTCTAAGGGCTGTGATGTTTCGTCTTTCCGCCATTTTGTCAACTACGTATTTCTTGAACTTAGATTTGTGTTGCCGGGCAATTTTTAAAAGTTCTGCTTTTACCATTCCATCTTCGTAAGGCAGATACTTATTCTGCAGCCAGTCAAGAATATCCTGTTTCTTCAACGCAGTCGTTGAAAGTCTTTCTACTAGTCGTGAATGATAAGGTGCATTATCTAATACTATAATTGAATTTGGTGGTAAGTGTTCAATCATCTGCTCAAAATACTGTTCGAAAACATCAGCTGTCATCTCCTCGTGATAGTTTTTTGTGCTTTTGGACTGAAATTCCAACAAACCATGCTTAACAAATCCTTTTTTACTACCAATGTGAGAAATTATTAATCTACTGCCTTTACCAGAAGATGGGGAGATACCAGTAGACCAACCTTCCATAAAGGGTTGCCTGGAGCTTAATATATTTTTATCTGACCAAATATTTTTTAGAGTATGACCTGAGTTTACCCACTTTCCATCCTGGTAGAAGATTGGCCTTTCTTCAGCCCGGGATTTTCGTATGGAACTTAGATAATTTCTTCGCCAACATATTATCTCCTCCCGGTCAATCAAAAGTGATTTTCGGTCTGATTTCTCCACCGGAAATTTTATTCTTTTAAAACTTGCCACAATTTAGTTCGTCCGATATGAGGAAAATCCGGGTCGTCTCTAACTGCTTGTAAAATTTTGTTTAGGTTTGGTATTTCTTTTTTGAAAAAAAAAAATCCATGAATTTTCCTTCGAATACCATTTTTGGCAAATTCATCAATTTCAATAGGCTTTTTCCCTCTCTTTAAGGGTTTAGCTATACCGTGTTTTTTCTTTCTGATAGGAACCTATATATATATATATATATATATATATATTATATATATATATATATATATATTGTATGAATTATTATACATATAATTGTTATTCCAAAACTTTAATTGAAAAGATAAAAACGTTATAAAGTATAAAAACTGAATTTACAATATGCACTGAAAATGAATACAAGTCTTTATTTCAAAGTGAATGGATCTCGAATGCTGAAAACTAGTTGTCGGTCGAAGGTCAACGCCGTAGGCCAAACACGGGCGGCTGCCGGGGGGAGAGGGGTCACCGGTTCCACGATGTGTGCGACAACTGTTATACAGGGGTCGATCAACAGTTAAACATACCGGCCCCCTTGATAGCTGGTAGGCTTCAACAGCAACTAATGGTTAGGAAGATCCTCTGGAAGTACACATATCTTCATGGCAGGTCGTTTGTATACGGAGGAGCCAGTTCTAATGGTAACAGCTCTGACTATACCGTCGGCACCAGGATGAGTGACTTCAACTATACCAATTTTCCATTTCATTGGCGGGATTCCATCTTCTTTAACCAAGACGAGGAGTCCAGGCTTTAAAATTGTGGGGTAGGTCTTTTTCCATTTAGACCGTTGTTGGAGCTCGGAAATATACTCCTTTGACCATCGCTTCCAGAAACTTTGGATGATTCTTTGAAGGCGTTGAAACTTGCTGAGTGAATTTTCTTTAATTGCAGAATAGTCATGGTCAGGTAAAGCAGTAATGCGTTCTCCAATTAGGAAGTGTGCAGGTGTCAAGGACTGCGGATCATTGGGATCATTGGAAATCTGGGATAAAGGTCGGGAATTTAAACATGCTTCGACTTGATAAAGAACAGTTACGAAATCTTCGTAAGAAAGTGGGATTTGACCGAGTACCCTCTTTAAATGAAATTTAGTAGATTTAACTCCCGCTTCCCATATACCACCAAAATGCGGTGCATGAGGAGGTATGAAATGCCATTTTACATTGTCAGAATTTAGAATAGATTGAATTTCATTTTCACTCGTGTGTAGAAACTTATAAATCTCATTTTTAGCTCCAACAAAATTGGTGCCATGATCAGAATATATATTTGCGCTTAAACCTCTTCTAGCGAAAAATCTACGAAGAGTGGCAATAAGAGAGTCTGTAGTAAGACTGCTTACAAGTTCTAAATGCATAGCTCTCGTTGAGAGACACACAAAAATACACACGTAAGCCTTGATCGTTTTATAATTTCTAGTTTGCCGATCCTTTAATAAAAAGGGTCCGCAAAAGTCTGTACCTGTATTATAGAATGGTCGTTGAGGCGTTACTCGATTCTCTGGTAAATCTCCCATTAAATAGGGGATAGGAGACGCACTAAAGCGAAAACAACGTAAGCATTGCCTCACAACCTGTTTGATTAAATTTCTGCCAGAAGTAGGCCAAAAACGTTCTCGTATTGAAGCTAGTAATAATTGTGGCCCTGCATGAAGAAGGCGCAAATGTTCTTGTTTTACAATTAATTTAGAAAGTACATGTTTACCGGGTATTATCGCAGGATGTTTCTTTTGAAAATCAAATTTTGAATGTTTAAGTCTGCCACCAACTCTGATTATACCCTTGTCATCTAAGAATGGGGCTAATCGTAAGATTTTACTTCTAGAGTTAATAGGTTTAGATTTTGATAAGTCTTGATACTCAGTCGGAAACTCTTGCCTTTGAACAGTTCTAATAAGAGTATATAGAGCATGATTAAGTTCTTGAGCATCAAGTGCTCCGGATTTTCGATTTGCCTTAGATAAGCGGCAATTATCAAAGAATCGATAACAGTAAGCAGTGACTCGTTGAAGCTTGTTAAGATTAGAAAATCTGTTAATAAGATCCAGTCCTTCAGTAACTGTAGACTGAAAAGAAATTAATTTTTCCTTGCGTCTCTCAGGTGCATCAGAATTGACTATAGTACTTGAAGCACTAGTGGGCCATTGTTCTTTAGGATACAGCAACCATTTAGGGCCATTCCACCATAGAGAATTATCAATTAAAGACGTAGGGCTAAGACCCCGAGAGAGCAAATCAGCTGGGTTTTCTTGAGTATTGATATATCTCCAAGAATCCGAATTTGTTAATGATTGTATTTGTGTCACTCTATTAGCGACAAAAATTTTCCACTGGGTAAAAACAGATTTGATAAATGATAAAACTATGGTTGAGTCACACCAGTAGAAGATATGAGTAATAGGAAGATCTAACGAGATTATGACCTTATGAGCCAACTCTGCCAGCAACAATGCGGCGCACAATTCGAGCCTAGGAATCGTAATTGTTTTGAGGGGAGTCACTCTTGTTTTAGAGCAAAGTAAGTGACAATGATAAGTACCCTCTGAATCTAAGGATCGAATGTATAAACAGGCACCGTATGCCATTTCACTGGCGTCAGAGAAGCCGTGGATTTCTAATAGCACTGGATTGTTAGGTAGAACATGTCTAGGAATTTTTAATGCATTTAAATCTTGAAGTTGATTATGGAATTTAATCCAGCTAGTATAAAGGTCTTGTGGGATTGATTCATCCCAATCAAGTTTGTGCTGCCACAATTTTTGAATAATGCATTTTGCTATGATTATTACAGGTTGAACTAATCCTAATGGGTCGAATATTTGAGAGACACAAGATAGGATTTTTCGTTTAGTTGGGCAGGAATTATAAGTAGCCTTTATTGAAAATTGTAGTGTGTCGGATTGAGAGTTCCAAAGAAGACCTAAAGTTTTGTTATTGCAATCCTCACCGAAATTTAATATAGTATTATCCCCTTCAGATTGCTCACAAAGTACTTCCGGTGCATTGCACATGAATTTACGGAGTGGAAAGCCACCAGAAATGAGAATTTCAGACAGGTTTTGTTTAAGGTATATTGCTTCATCAATGGATGAACACCCTGTGCAAAGATCATCAACGTAAAAGTCCCTTGCGATTATTCTGCTAATGTCTGGATGTGTATCTTTACATTGTATTGACAGTTCCTTTAAACATCTTGTAGACAGAAAGGCTGCCGGTGCTGTACCGTATGTAAGCGTATTTAATTGATACGTATGTATTTCTGAATCAGGATTAGGTCTCCAAAGAATAAGTTGTAGCGAGCGTTGTGATGAATCTACCAGTACTTGCCGGTACATTTTAGTTATGTCTCCAGTCAGCATAATATTATGTTTTCTTGCTCGCAAAACTATGGAAAATAGATCATCTTGAATAGTTGGACCAGCTACTAAAATGTCATTAAGCGATAAGCCACTAGTTGTTATAGCTGATCCATTGAAAACCACTCTTAACTTGGTGGTAGTGCTAGACTCCTTTACCACACCGTGGTGGGGCAAATAATAGCAAGGTTTGTCTGATAATTCAGAGTCATTTATTTTGGTCATGTGACCAAGAGCTTCGTATTCGCTTAAGAAATCTGTATAATTTGCCTTTAGTTCAGGATTTCTTTGTAATCGCTTTTCTAAATTGAATAAGTATTTGGTTGCTACTTCTTTTGAATCGCCAAGAGAGCAAGCCGGTTTCTGAAACGGTAGTTGGACGATAAATTGACCCAACGAGTTTCTAATAGTAGTAGTTTTGAATAGTTCTTCACAGAGAATGTCATCTGAAGATGAGGATTTAGGAACATTGATTTCTTCAATTTTCCAGAATTTAGCTATTTGTGAATGAATAGCCTGATCAGAAGTACTCAGATTGCATGATATAGAAATGTTAGGAGGTTGTATGAATTGGGGTGAATGTATAGTGCCCGAGACAATCCAACCAAATTGAGTTTTTTGCAATGTAGGCAAATGCTTGCCAAGCTTTACTTGCCCTACCATGAGCAGATCCCAGAAGTGATCAGCACCAATCAAAATGTCGATTGGACCAGGTTCATTGAATGTTGGGTCTGCTAGTATCAGATTATGAGGGATATTTAAGCTTGACGTGTTAATAAAGTTTGAGGGTATTCTGCTTGTAATTTTAGGAATAACTAAACATTTAAAACTTGTTTTGAATGGGACTTGACGTGCTTGAACAGATACAACGGTTTGTTTTAAAATGTTTGTGGTTTTTTGTCCAACTCCTGTAATAGAACATTGTATTGGAGTTGTACTTATATTTAATTTTTTACACATTTCCTCAGAGATAAAACTTGACTCACTACCGCTATCAAGCAATATACGACAAGAAAATACATTTCCACGATTATCAAATATGTCTACCAGGGCAGTTGACAATAAGACAATGCTTGGAGAATCATTACCTGCAATTAAACAATTTGCGCTAATTTCAGGAGAATCGGAAGTTTCAGTAGAATTGTTAGCATTAGGATTGAAATTAGGATTGTCTTGCGATGCATTTCTACTAGATGAATTATGATTATTCGACTTAGAATTATGATGGTTATGTTGATTATTGAAACCAAAGTGTAACAAAGTATTATGTTTATTGTTGCATTTTCTGCAGTGCATAGAACGACACTGGTTAGTTGAATGATTATTTCGCAAACAATTGATACAAAGTTTCAATTTTTTGACTTCAGCTAGCCTAGAATTTGGACTTAGCGCGATAAAGGATTTGCAGTTATAAATAGTATGATCTTTATTGCAAAAATAACAAGTTGGATAATTACTTGAAAATAAGCTTCTTACATTTTGTTTTACCTTATTGCCTTGAATATTTAAAGTTTCAAGAATTCTGCATTTTTCGGACAGAAAATTGCAAAATATTTCTCGCGTTACTGTGTCATGTTTGGCATATTCACACTCCCATTCACGACGAGTTATTGAATCCAGTTTTGTGGAAAATAAATGAATTATTAATGCATCCCAAGAATCTACAGGTTCTCCTAGAACTTGTAAGGCTCTTAAATGCCGATTCATGTCATCTAGAATGTTTCTTAATTCTAGATGGCATTCTTTTGTAGCAGGTTTTGTCTCAAATAAAGCCTTTATATGATTTTTCTTCAATAAAGGTTTATTTTCATAACGTTGAATAAGTAGATTCCATGCTACAATATAATTGTTTGCTGAGACTTCAAGCGATTTTAATAAATCCGCTGCTTGAGCCTTTAACGATAAGCGCAAGTAATGGAATTTATTAATATCAGGTATAGATTTGTTATTATGAATTAACGATTGAAAAGTGTCTTTAAAGAATAAAAACTGATCGAATTTTCCATCGAAAGATGGTAAAGATATAGAAGGTAACTTAACGTGTTGTGTTGCTGCATTTGAAATATTAGAATTGCTAGAGATTGATGTATTATCTACATTTTGATCGCCAGAGCTATTTAAAATTGCTTGACCTATAGAAACGACACTATAATAACTGTCTTCGAACTCTAAACGTTCGTTTTGATTTACTATATCATCACTGTCTTCTAAACATTCTATTTGAGTTTGAATATCATCAAAGGCTTGAAATAAAGGTTCAATTTTTGATAATCTAACTGCAAGTTGAGTAAAGTCAGGATTATTTTTTGATTTTTCTTTATCTAAGTAATTTTTAAATTTTGTTATCTGAGATTTATAATTTCCACGAGAGATATGAAGCTTTTTAAGTTCAGAAGCAAGCACCTCGTTTGGCATTTTGAATGATTAATAGTGTTCTATTTTGTTAAATTGTAAATCTACCTTAATATCAGTGAAATGTACAATAGAAAAACAGCTAGAATGTGGAAATGAAAGAAATAAGGTTTAAAAATAGTTCAAATGCTAGTGTTATATTGTAACAAATATAACGAAATGGTTAAAATGTAAGATATGATGCAATATGTAGCTAATAAGTATTAAATATGTGCATAAATAATTCAATGAATGTAACGTAAATTCAGCAAAAATATGTTTATTTTATTGTATAAAATTGATTCGAGTCTTTTAAGAATGAATTAAATAATAAAATCAAGTCGAAACAAGGATAAAATCATAGGAGTAGGTAAATGAAACGCTAATTACTGACCTTTGACTCTTGTTCGGTTGATCTGCATCTAATCGTCGAAAAATGCCGGCATGGAATTGTCTGCATGCGGTAGAACTTTTTCGGTTTCCAATTTACACGATAACTTATAATTGCACTAGTTATCATCCGCTCTATGAAGGACCAAACTATTATGTATGAATTTTTATACATATAATTGTTATTCCAAAACTTTAATTGAAAAGATAAAAACGTTATAAAGTATAAAAACTGAATTTACAATATGCACTGAAAATGAATACAAGTCTTTATTTCAAAGTGAATGGATCTCGAATGCTGAAAACTAGTTGTCGGTCGAAGGTCAACGCCGTAGGCCAAACACTGGCGGCTGCCCGGGGGGAGAGGGGTCACCGGTTCCACGATGTGTGCGACAACTGTTATACAGGGGTCGATCAACAGTTAAACAATATATATATATATATATATATATATATATATATATATATATATATATATATATAAGATAAAGGCTACTTTATCTATTTTGAAGACGTTTCGCTTTCGAGTTTTGAAAGCATCATCAGTTCCTCTAAAAAATTACAATATGAGAACCACACAATCATGGAAACGATGTTACCTTAAAAAGACATGTAGCAGTCAATTTTATTAACAATAATGTGAATGAAACTAAGTAAATGGACATAATACGCTGATTTTGTATAAACAATTAAGTAACTAACAACATATATGAACTTATAAAATTAGCACATTATCAGAGGTGGCAGATCCTAGGTTCAGCCTTAATGCAACTGAACCATATGAAGATGCTACCTTTAAAGGCTTGTGGCTTTGTTTAGTATTTAATTAAATCTAGTTACTTTAGCTAGGATAAAGAAAACACAGTAAGTATAGCATTCGATATGACTTTTTATTAGGTATATTTAAACTGCTTCAGCTAATCCTACACGATTATTACCAAAATCAAATTCTGTGTAGAATTTTCCAATGAAAACATCTCCTAGGATCCATTCCACATGAGTTCTAGTGTCGAGGTCTAATCCCATGAATCCAGAAATACAGATATCAATAAGACCATTAGATTGCTACAAAATAAAATAATATTTAATTATTAATAAAATTTAAAAAAAGTTTGGTAGGTAAAATAGCGGCTTGTCTGAAGTTTACTAGGATCATAGTTTGAGTCAAGCTTAAGTGAGCACTGCTTTATGTGCTGTAGTATTAAATACAAAGTACATCTACGAATGTGAAGTAAATATCACAATTGACTCAAAATATCCGGCTTGGTAGGCCAGTACCGCAGTTACTGAGATACAGCCGTCAAAAAATCCGAACATAAATAATTACTAATAAATAAAATAGATCCTACGTAATAGGTTTCTAGAATTGCAATAACTAATAATTACTACTTGCTTATGGTGGAATTACCTATCCTAAACATTCTTTGAATAGAATAATAAATGAATGAGAATAAAGAATATATCTCAAAAATGTAATACATATATTTTCAAATCTACATACTTCAAAGTAATTTCGTATACTTCTTTAACAAATAAATACCAGTGTCATAATAGAAGACAATCACTCGTTTGTCAGAAAAACAGAAATTTGCCAAATGAGTAGGCCTGCTTATTCTGGAATCGATAGGCATACGTAAAATAAGTTGATAGTATCTTAAATAAAACATGCAGGAGAATTGTCGCAAAAAGATTAAACAAATCTTCAACGAACATCATTTATTATATAACCCAATCAATCAAGGCTATCTTAGCTTAGGCAAAGATTTCGTCAAATTTAAACAATCTATGACAAGTCAATAGAAAAGCTTGTTTCTGGGCGAAAAATATCAGTTAAAATTAGATACAAGTCGGCATTAAAAAAAGTAACGTATAGTATTTGTCACAGTAAAAACGTTACACGTCACGATTTATCCAAAGTGACGTCACTTGTATATAAAATTTTCATAACATTAAACTTAGACTTAAAATTTCCCTAATACTGCTAAAAATATGACACACATATGAAACTGCTAGATCTTTCATAGGCGTCAACATATTATGTTAATATATATAAGTATATTATAAGTATAAGGTACCCCAGGGCAAGTGGAAATATGGGGAAGTGGAAACCATGTGATTAAAAAAATCATAATCCAGTCCTGTGACTGCCATCTCCCTAAAAACGATCTACACTAGGTTAATATTACCTACCACTGACGCTCAGAGTCAGTCATAATTCTGTCGTTAAGCAAAACTATTCAAGTGTTTATCTACCAAGCCGGTATCGATTTAACCATCGAATTGTAATTGTTATCTTTAAGCCAACGGTTTTGATTCAAGGAATTCGAATTAACAGCGATTTTCATTAGGTAAGGAATAAAATTATATTTTATTTTATTTATATGTAGGTTAAAACTAACTTGTGTAGATAATTTTTGTAAAAATAGATAGGTTCCACAACATTGGGGAAAGTGTCCACTTTCCCCAATGCATTTATTTAAAACAGTTTAATCGAACTTATTTTTTTTTCTTTGCAGTAACAATGGCTCGTAATTATGTCAAAAAGAAACCACCGCCAACATATTGTCAAGAAACCTTAAGAGAAGCAGTAGAAGCTGTAAAATTTAAGCAAATGACACTCTACAGAGCATTAAAACATTACTTCATTCCAAAAGCAACATTATTTAAAAGAGTCAAGGGATTAAGGGGTGAAAAAAGTACCACTATGGGTAGGCCAACAGCTTTACCTTTAGATATTGAGACCAAAATTGCTGACTATATTAAGACCATGGAAAAATGGGGTTTTGGTCTTTCAAAAAAAGAAATTTTGTTAGCTATTGGACAATATGTGTCAGAAAATAACATAAAAACTCCATTTAAAGATTCAATACCGGGAGATGATTATTTTTTAAGTTTCAAGCGCCGATATGGACTTTCTCAAAAGAAGCCACAATTAGTTGAAGTGGCCCGTAAAAAAGGTATAGATCCATTTGTAATTGCAGAGTACTTTGACTTGGTGAAAGAAATCACTTCTAATATACCTCCTGAGAGGATTTATAATCTAGATGAATCCAGTTTCTGTCTAGATCCTAGTCGTGTAAAAGTAGTAGGTGAAAAAGGAAAAGCCGCTCATCGAGTTACAGCTGGTCCTGGTAAAGAAAACTTTTCTGTCTTAATGGGTGGCAATGCTACAGGAGAAAAATTACCACCCCTTATTATTTTCAAAGGAAAAAATCTTTGGGATACATGGCTAGCAAAAAAAAAAAAATGACGAGTATCCAGGAATTACATACGGAGCAACAATAAACGGATGGATGGAAACGGAAACATTTTCTAATTATATTGAACATACGTTCCTTCCGAATATTCCTAAAGAGAGACCCGTTGTTCTGATCTATGACGGTCACTCTTCACACACATCAATTGTCCTTATAGAAACTGCTTTAAGGAAAGACATAATTATTTTAAAACTACCGCCACATACTAGCCATCTCCTACAGATAATGGATTTGGCTGTGTTCAAGCCTTTAAAACAAATGTACGATGAAGCTCTTATAAAATGGCAAAGAAGAAATTACGGTACAAAGTTACTGCAATCCATATTTTCATCTATAATTTCACAAGTATGGAAGGAGCTAGGTTCAAACCATATTAGAAGTGGTTTTAGTAAGGCCGGTATTTACCCATTCTGTAATGCAGTGATTCCTGTTGAAAAATTTGAACCTGAGGCTTTCAAAAGATTTCAATATCATAACTCTAAGAAGGCATCATTAGTGAGAAATAGGAATGACCCTGGTGATACCCCTCAACAAGAAGAAATGTCGGAAAATACCAGTGGCAGTCAAGCAACACACTTGGTCAGAAGTACTGTGTTACAATACAAACAGTATCTTCAAAATGATAATCAGAATCATGCATTAAAAAGGCTTCCTGAAAGAAATTTCTTCGAATCTATTTTACTCGAACATGTCAAACAATCCCCATCAAACCAGCAAAAGCGTAAGAAAATCTGTTCTGGCGCTGAGATCATAACACACACTGACTATTTAGCAAAAATGAAGATACAACAAGACAAAAAGACCGTAAAATCCAATAAAACGGAAAGGAAAAGGATAAAGAAGAAGGAAACACAATCTGACAGCAGTGATGATGACCAAGCTTTCATTGAGATGAGATCAGATTCCGACGACGATATTGATATATTAAGGGTTCCAACCCCTCCCATCGAAGAAGAGTTACATCGTGCGGCTATGCCCGATGATTTCGTATTAATGAAATTTCCAGTTAAAGGAGGCTCAAATTATATTTATTATGTCGCTAAAATTTTGCAGTGTTTTGATACTGAAGTTAAAGTTAGTTGCCTTCGAAAATGCATACAAAATGACGGAAAATATTATTTTCCTAACCTACCAGACATATCAGTCGAATTTAAGTTCCAAATTGAATTAGTATTGCCAAAACCATTAAGTTTTTCCCAGCTTACAAAAAGGCAATAAGCTTTAATTTCGTTTCCTATTTCTCTAAACAACTATAATGTTCGCTAATAACCATATTTTTTTAAACTTTTATTACAAATGTATTCAGAAATGGTTTTTTATTATTTCTACTTGCCCCAGAATGATTTGCATTGAATTCAATATATAAATTCGGATAGGTTTCCACTTGCCCCTTGCCATGTAGAAAATGTGGGGTAAGTGGAAACCATGTCACATGATTGAAAGTTTTTGTTAGAAAAAAGTTCTTTAAAGTTTTTTTATGTTTTAACACCGCATTCGTATTAGAAAATGGTGTAACTCTTACCTGTCGGTAACCTAATAGAGTGCATACATAAATAAATTTTTTAGAAGGCCTTAAACAGAAATTAATGATTTTTTAGGTTTCTCTTACCCCGGTGTACCTTAATAAGAAAAATGCAATCGTGATTACATTGAAAAGCTTAGAATTATATTGATTAAATATACAAAAACATTTCGTAATATTAATAATTTAAATTCTATGCAACAATTGTTTAAGTACCATCAGGTACTAATGTAAGATTATATTGATAATGAAAGCAAATATTATATGTATACAGAGACGTTATAAATGGTTTTGAATCTTAGTGGTTAGAAAGTAAGGTGGAGATATCGTATTATATATAAGCTCTAAAATATTGTTCTCTGTTCCACTATTGGTCATTTCCACAAATGGTGGCCCAGAAACTATAAAAGAAGCCGAGGACGACCACCGAATAGATGGACCGATGATATAAAATGTGTAGCGGGAAACTGGCTACAAGCGGCCCAGTGTAGAGAACACTGGAAAGAACTGAGGGAGGCCTATGTCCAGCAGTGGACGCGATTGGCTGATTGATGATGATATTACCATTACTATTAAAATGGCTAAACCATTGAAAACTATTATATCTAATTAATAGTTTAATATACAGAGTGGCCCAAAAGTCTGGAAACGGCCAATTATCTCGTAAATTGCTAGTTATAATTGTACAAAATTTGAGGTACACCTCTTTTGGGATACGGAGATTCCATATTTGGTTTTTCAAATGCATCACCCTGTATATTCAGTCATTATTAGAATCTTCTATTGAATACGAGTTCAACTATATGTAACACTTATCATTTTTTTATAGTCTGGAAGGTCTTAAATACATAAGACAGAAGTCTGCCAACGCCTAATTGTTTCAATAAATTTTTTGATACTAATTATTTTCAACTACATTAAAACGTAACAATTGATAGATTAGACCATTTTTTAACAATAGTTACGTTATTAAGTAATCAAAATGTGCTCAATTTGTGAGTTGACAGTACCCTAATCGATGGTAGAATGCGTCTACCACATTTGTCCATGATTGTCTAGAAATTATTTGAGATTAATCGATAATTCGTTGCCTTTGTTCTGCAAAACTTGGCTCGTTAAGTTTGTAAACTGAATTTTTCAAGTATCCCTACTAAAAATAATCTTTAAGAGTGAAATCGGGTGAACGTGGAGGCCATTCAATTCTACCTTGTCTACCAATAATCCGTACGATAAATACGGAAAATATCTCATCTAAATGACGCCGAACATTAACACCAACTATCTGACGTTAAATTTCCTTTGATAAAAAATGACCCAATTGACTAAGTACCTACTATACCTGATCATACATTTAATTTTTGTGGACTGATATGGTTTTCACGAATTCAGTGTGAATTTCATATAAGTTCAACTATTCAATACGAGTTCAAAAATATGTAACACTTATGATTGTATGTAGTCTGGAAGGTCTTAAATACATAAAACAGTGCAAAATATGTAGATTTTAATAAATTTAAATATTTAAATGTAGAATGCTGTGATATTGACATTTGTTCACGATTTACATTATAAACGAAAACTGACAGTAGTTGTGTTTCGAAAAGTTCTGCAATTTAAATTGCTCCTCTAAAATGCCGTTCTCTAAACCGTTCTCCTATTCATAAGGCGACGGTACAAAAAACTGTAAAGCGATTTGAGAAATCTGAAGAAGGTAAAGATAGATGGAAAGAGAAAAGTTTTGTTGAAGATCCACATACATCCTCAGGCAGGGTTGCACAAGTACATGATGTAGTTCGTTCTTCAGTCTTACGTATATTATGTAAAAATAAGTTTAAACCATACAAAATAAACTTATTGCAAGAATTAAGTGAATATGACTTCGATCTTAGATTAGAGTTTACTGAGGTAATGATGGATAAAATTGAAAATTATTAAAATTTCGTTAACAGAATATGTTTTCCGATGAAGCAATCTTTACACTGTGTGGAAGTGTAAATCGACATAATTTAAGGTACTGGAGTGACGCAAATTCACACTGAATGCGTGAAAACTATACTCAAAGACCACAAAAATTAAATGTATCGTCAGGTATAGTAGGTACTCAGTAAATTGGGCCATTTTTTATCGAAAGAAATTTAACGTCAGATAGTTGGTGTAAATGTACGGCCTTATTTAGAGGATATATTTCCCGGACGATAAATTGGTAGACAAGGTAGAATTGAATGGCCTTCACGTTCACCCGATTTCAATCATAAAGATTATTTTTATTAGGATACTTGAAAAATTCAGTTTACAAAACTTAACCAGCAAGTCTTGCAGCGCTAAGGCAACGAATTATCAATGAATCTCGAATTGGTTCTAGACCATCATGGAGAAATGTGAAAGACGCATTCTACCATCGATTAGGGTACTGTCAAGTCATAAATTGAGCACATTTTGAACACTTAATAACATAACTATTGTTAAACAATGTTGTAATCTATCAATTGTTACGTTTTCATGTAGTTGAAAATAATTAGTATTAAAAAATTTATTAAAACAATTAGACGTTGCCAGACTTGTGTTTTATGTAATTAAGACCTTTCAGACTACATAAAATCATAAGTGTTACATATGAATGTGAACATGTTCACACAAATATGAATACACTCGTATTGAATAGGAGATTCCAATAATGACTAAATATACAGGGTGATGCATTTAAAAAACCAAAGTTACTAATAATATAAGAAAAACGGAAAATCTGGCAATATTGCAAATATCAAATATGGAATTTCCGTATTCCAAAATAGGTATACTTCAAATTTTGTACAATTATAACTAGCAATTTACGAGATAATTGGCCGTTTCCAGACTGTTGGGCCACTCTGTATATAATTATTAAGTATCTAACTTTTGTTTTAACTTACCTTTAAAACGTAATCGTTTCCAGCAAGTTTGAATTCTTTTTCTCCAAAAACAAAACTAATTTCGGGTAGTTGATCAACTTTATTACAATCAATTATATATTCACCGTTAAGAAATGAAAAAGCTCCTATTTCCTAAAAACATAATATAATATGTTAATATACAAATTCTAGTAAAATCACTACTAAGTTGTACTTTTGTTTTTATTTCTATGAAAAAATGTAGAGATGACGAAAAATATACATTTATGGAATTTTATGATAACAAAACATTCATTCAAAAAATAATCATACTATTCCAAAAAATACTCTAATAAAAAATGCCTAGAAAAATATTATAGTCCTAGATAAATATTGCTTTGAAATGCCTAAAAAGGAATAAAACAATATTGGCGATGTCAACAAACTATAGTGGGCGCTTTGACAGATGATCAGCTGATCACGCACGTAGGAAAACAAAACAGAGCTACCATAGTCTTTGTAGGTGAATGATTGTTGTGTCTAAAAATTATCCGAATTTATTATCTTCCATTTATTTTTTTGTTAACGCAATGGCAAATAAAGAAATTGAAGTGAGTCTGCTCCATATTTTGAAATATATAGGAGACACAAAAAGACCTTCAAAAGAAGGCAAAGCCTTGTTAAAGGCTGGCCACGTTGTGTTGTATGGCAATTATAATAACAAATTAGTCGGTTTGTGTCTGCAAACGACTAATTTAAATGGTACCCCACATAAAATCACTGTGGATGTGTTAAGAGACGAGTGGGTGGTAAAATGCACTTGTAAAGCCCGCCAGGGAGGAATGTGCGTGTGTTTTATTACGCATTAGTCTAGCATTCACCAGTTCCTCATTGATTTTCTTTCGTGTTTTCCTTTAAAAAGGAATTGAGATGGAATAACACGTTTCTTTGAAAGTTTCTTTTGCCCTGCTGCAGGTGTAGTAGAAATTTTAATTAAGATCTATGTTAGTGTATATATTTGATTAGTTTAGGTAGGCACATTATATATAATAAATGTTGCAATTGTGTTCAGCAAATTTACTTGAAAAAAAAAACATATTGTGAACACTTGATATCGATTTCCCAATTTTTAATTCCTGTTCCCAACGATCTTGTACATTTGTGTCACAAGGAAATAAGTGCATAGTTATTCCTTCCGATCGATAATTACTGCATTGCCGTGCAGAACAATACTGTTTACATTTACTTTATAACATTTTTTTACCTTATTGTGCTTTATTTCATAATATTTAAAATGTTTATAACTATGTTATGTGTGTAACTAAATACAAAATATTTGGTTATCCTACGTGCACTAGTTCAAATTTTTACCGTACCGTGCCGCCTCTTTTGTTTGACATCGCCAAATTGTGCTCAGTAGCATTACTTCTTACGAATCCTTGAACAATCAATTTCAAAAAACTTGAATTGACATTAATATAAATAAATAAAAATTTCCAAATTTTTTTAGTTTCATTCATCATTATACTGACAAATAAAAAATTGTATTAAGGTTCATTACTAGTGTTATAGGTATTATAGTTATTAGTAAGTATTGTCTAAAATCTAATAATATAAAATTCTTAAATATTAATAGCCTTAGTTAAATTTGTCATTGGCCATCGATACTGACAGATCACGTAAAATATATACAAGTTGATATTTTTGGTGAACGTACCAGGCCGGTACGTTTTCTAACCACAATAACAACTTGCCACGCATGTCGTAATGTTCTAGCTTCAGCATGAAGTTTTTTAAAGGAATTATCCGACAAGCGAGAGCTGGCGGGTGAGCTGCGCAAAATAGAAAAGGAATTATTCTAAGAGAGATAGGAGAGGTACTTAATCGCGAGTGTCACAAATGCCGTATGAAAATGATAGTTGCCGTATCAAAACTTTAGTTGGGATCTGAAAATTACGTTAATAGATATGTTCTGTGGTTTTGTGGATGCGTGTGTGATAAACTTATTGACTACGAAAACAAAATAAAAAAAAATAATAATATTGAATAAAACGTAGAAAAAATTTGTTAATAATATTTATTTTCATAAAAGGTAATTAATTCTCGAAGGGAAGGTATTTTTGTGTGTCTTAATAATTACTAAACTGAACACAACACAGAACACACGTTCTTTGTTTATTTTTCTAAGCCAGACGGAAACTCACGTATTATTGGCCTTTTATTTTGTGATGTTATTGCTTACAATATCATATTTCGTTTTCCATTTATGAAAAATGCAACATATTCAAATGTATAATTAAAGTGTCCAGCACATCTGTAGTAAATAAACCTATTGGAGAAACACATTTCAATTTTTATGTCATTTCTATTTCACATGTGTATAACCAATTGCGTTAATGTAAATTTTAACATGAAGAACTGTTATTTAATTTTTGAAATAATTAGCTTGTCGCTACAGATATACGTTGTATTATCAATAATAGTGAACTGTAAAGTACTAATTAACTGATCCACTATTTACTTATTATTTACTGGTATTTTTTTGTTCTGTAAGTTTTTATTTATTTATTGATTATTATTTTATTGATTGTAACTTAAATTAAATTATTTAAATCTAAATTTATTTTGAAAATGAGTATTATTGTTCCAGTACAATTAATTAAGCTACACGTTCTTGTATCTTTTTTAAATCAACTAAGACTTTATCTTCATTAGCTCCTTCGGTTGTAAACTTAAAAACATTGAAAATTATTTCTCGTGCTGGAAATCCCAAAGGTTTGCTTTTTAATACACTTGCCATTTAAATAAATATAAACAATAGTTTATAATATAGGGCCACTCCAAAAAAAATGTATGTAAATACTTGACAACATTGTCAGAAATCTAGCACTAAATACAAGATGTGAACTCCCAATGAAATGAGCAATCCCTTTCACTTTTCAATTTGTTCTACGTGCAACCCACCAGCTCTTGCTTGTCGGATTATACCTTATTAAATTTACGGGAAAATCTATATAAATAATATCAATAGGCTAAAATCGGTCTAAAGACAAAGTCCATTCATTAAGAGCGAGAAACAGGTTGCTAGTTACAGAAAGATTCGACAGAAATCCGTGTTGAGAGACTGGAAAACTGCTCTAACCGGAAAGATATTAATTTATTAGTTATTAATTTTTCCATTATTTTAACTGATGTTGATGGAGCCGGTCACTAATTGGTCGAAAGGAGTTTAATTCCACTTTTATATATCGGTGTTACTATATCAGATTTCCATGAAGTTGGGATTGAATTGGTTTGCAAGGATTTGACCAGTAAAGATGTCATTGGAGCCGCTAAACTATCTGCACAATTATGATATAATAATGGTGAAATATTTTCTGATCCAGGAGAGGCAGTAGTCTTTAAAGAACTTCATACCTCTTTAACCAATTCAGTAGATATATTAATTGTTGATAAACTTTCCATTATTCTATCAGTAAGAGGCGCATCTGAAAACATAGTATTCGTTTCAACTGTAAATGCACTGGAAAATGTTTCCGCACATAATTCACAAAGCTCTTGTTTTAAACATATTTCACCATTAGATTGTTCTAATTACGGTATACCAGTTTTTGTATAGAAATTTGATCTCACGTATTTGTAAAACGTTTCAGACCTAACTTTGTTCAACTAACTTTGTTTTCATAGTTACTTCTTGACGATCTTAGCTCTTAATGTCAGCATATTGAATTGTCGTAAATTGTCGATGAATACGTATATTTTCCTCAGGTGGATTTTTCCTTACCCTTTTCTATATAATGATTTTTTCTTTACTCATTTCGATCAGTCGATTAACAATCCAAGGGCTTCTGGGATTAGTCCTAAAGGTGAAAATTAAAGAACGTGTATCTATTCCTCTATATTTAATTTCGTTATATTTGTTCGGTCTCATTATAATTTATTTCATATTATTTGTCGATTTTTTTATTTAGATTAATAGTTATAATTTTTAAAGTTTTGGGTAAATTTTAGTTTCCAGAAATCTATTAAAAGATTAAAATATTTATTAGTTTTACATATTTATGGGAAAAATTTGTCCATTATAATCCCTCCCTTTGGAATGTATTTACCCGTCAAATCCGTCGCCTATTGTTGTCGCATCTGCTGCGTCCGTAGATGGTTTTGATAAGGACAATATGAATGACTTTGTAATTTACGTTTTTAAACAGAGGTAAAATTATATAATTCCCAGTAACTCACTCTTCTCTACTAGGGGTCTCTGTTAAGCATGTTTTAATGTATTTTTAGTAGTATCGAACAAAATTCAGTTCTGCAAACATGTATAGTAAGCAATAAATAGCTCTATAAACATTGTCGTCGTATATTATTTTAATTTAATAAAATAATATTTCATAGCAAATATATCTTATGGTAAACTAATCATGGGACAAGACAATATTTATTACAGAAATCATTACATGAATAACTATCTAAATCTGCCCAAGTTACTTTGCTAAAATACTGACATAATTTAATTAATTTACTTCACTAAATTCTTTGACTATTTTTTCATTGACTGCGTTGTTTATGTCTTTTTGGTTCTATAAAATTTTGAAATATGACTGCACTTGTTGAAACTACTGCCAAAGGTATTCGATTTTTCAATGCGCACAATGTTCGCCCTATGAACATTAATAGGCAAATAACGGCTTGTGACGGAGTAGTTGATGACAAAATTCAGAACTTAAAACACATTGCATGACTTTTTTCCTTTAATTATTGTTCGATCTCCCTTAAAATAAATAATAACTAAGTACTTTGGCCATAAAAAATGTGCGCTCGGTTGATACCTAAGGTTCTGACAGACAAAAGATAAGACAAAACGAATGTAAGCAGCCCTTGATTTTTTAACCCGATATGACATTGATGGTGATAAAGTTTTCGATTGCATTGAAATGGGAGATAAACATTAGAGTTTTAAAAAAAAAACCTCCTGAAACAAAGCAGCAATACAGGAAGTGGCATATTACAAACTCGCCCTCAAAATCCAAAAAAGAAAATCCGAATCTAAGCACAAGAAAACTGATGGGAACTGTTTTTGGAACCTTAAGGGTTTAATCCACGTAGAATTTATGTCTAGGGATGAAACAATAAATTTAGAAACTTAACCCTTAAAAGATTAATACGTGCAATACAGAAACGACTCGAATGTTGTAGATGAAGGTGTTTCTGATTCACGACAATGCTCGGTCCCAGTCATCGGCAAGAACTTAAATACCTACAATGGGAAATTTTCGAGCATGCATCCTTTCTATAGTCTGGGCCTCATGCTTTCCGATTATTATTTTTTCGAATTCTTAAGTAAAAAGGAGAATGGAAACGACGAAGAATTCAAAGATCAAGTGACTGTAGAACACTACAACACCGGCATTGAAAAACTGATTCTACCTTAAAATAAATATCTTATAGTTAAATAAATATATTTATAAATAAACATACTTGATGTAACTTTTCGACTTCGGCGCTAGGTCCCGCGATCAAACTGGTACCGGTATCTACGATAACTTGACATGCATTTGAACAGAGTTTTAAGGAAGATCCAACATTGAGACTGTCCATAACAATTTGCCAATAGCCCTTAGCTGAAACATCTACATAAGTAAAGTCCCCTTTGTAATAGTTTGGGTCTGATCCACCAAGCAACAATTCACCACCGACGTTTCCATCAGGGTCTCTGAAAATTAAAATAATTCTTTTAGCTTTAATTTTCAGATAAAAAATATTATTTCTAAAACAAATATGGACCTAATAAAATATGGATTAATATTTTAATTACATTTCATCTGAGCAAAGCCAGATTAGAAACAAAAATCATTATCATCAAGGTGCTACAGCCCTAAAGGGGCCTCAATTTTCTCAAACTTTCTGCGTCATTCTGCTCTGCCACTTACTTGGATTTTCCAGTTAACACCACTGATCTCAGCATCCTGCATTACTCCGTCTATCCATCTCAGCTTTGGTCTACCCCGTCTTTACATTCCAACCGGTTGCGCTATTAGAATATTTTTTATCATTCCGGGACCCGTCCTATGTACTGTCTACCGTAGACGGTTTCGCTTGATTATAGTGGTAATATCTGTTGCTCTGCAGCATACAGTCTGTATGATACAGACTACATAATAATCATCCACACATAACCAAGATTGGCCGGTCTGAGTTGTGAGCTCATATTTATACCTGGGTTCATTGTTTATAAACACACGGTCACTACAGAAAGAAATAAAACGAAGATGTTATCTAGCAAAATGTTTCATAGGAAGGATGGCCAAAATATGAAAGGACTCTTAAATTTCACGAACATGAGGTTGATTAACTGCTTAATATTCTCAATACTTACATACGGATGTGAATCTTGGAGTATACGATAAGCGCAAAAAGAAAAGATAGACGCCACTGAAATGTTGTGTTGTAGAAGAATGTTACGAATTCTGTGGACCGACCACAAAACAAATATTTCATTTTTCAATGAGCTAAAAGTCAGCACACGGCTATCCAGCAAAGTCCATCTCCAACAATGTAACGACTTATTATTCAAGGAAAGGTAGAAGGCCGAAGATCACGAGGAAGGTCTCCAACAAGATGAATAGATCAGATTACAGGCATATCCAGAATACCTATGCATGTAAAAGAAATGAGGCTGGTTTTTGGATTCGCTTTCTATTCGTGCATGATACGAATCCACCTCTAGATGTGTATGTACAATAAAAATTTATGACTTATACTTTTAAGATTGTGACAAATATGGAGGATATAAAGGTACCACATAACCATACCGAGGTTTTTATTTTGCGATGGGCACTTATCGGACCAAATTATGAAATTTTAAATATGTAGTAGGTGATATGTTTGAGAACAATATCCATTTCAACAAGCAGTAGGCCATCTCGTTGACTCCCCTTCCAGCGATTGACTCGTCCCACATACAGCAATATACATTTTTGTTTGTTTGTTTGCATCGTGGATGGTGTAGTTAAATGTTAACAGTTTTAGACTATAGAAACTCCGTGTATTTTTTAAGACAGAAATGGGCTGGCACTTTTCAAGATCAACCATTATAACTTTTAGGCTAGGAATTGTGGAATACCTGTCCTTATCATTTTTTTTAGATGTCATATGTCATTAATCGGCGATTTAAAGAAATAGCTAAACTATTTATTAAATATTTCATTATAAAACGATGGCTTGGCTATATTTTCCAATGAAATATTTTGTTCCTCACATTGTTGCTTATTAAGTTCATACATTTCGGAAATATTCAAATGTGACCATAGATAATTTTTATTGGTATTTTCACTCCGGTAATGCGACTGTTCAACAGGAAATTATAAAATGTCTTCTCTTATACTACGCCTCACTTCTTCGTTGATTTTGTTGGGCGGAACCTTTTTTCCTCTTCTATCTTCAGATACCACACCATTAGTTCCTTTCTTTGATAAAGCGGTTCTAACGAAGGTCTGCGAAATGTTTATTGTATTCAAGTAAAATAATTTACAAACGACTACATACGTCTGGTCTTTGGCGAGTGAATATCGTAAAGTTTTGTTTCTGTAACAGTTTTTGATTAATATCAATTTGAGCTGACCAAAACTGTTTTAAAATATTGTGATGATGAATTTCTCGTGAAAACTTCTCACTACATTTCAATTTGCAAGTTTCTTTGCACGTTGGACCTAGTACCCGTGGTTTTACTAGCTTATTCTTTTTCGATGTATACTGTTCACCACCTGCTCGTTTTTCTTTTCTAACTGTCGACTTATATTTTTGTCGTTTTGTAATTCTTCTTACGTTTACGCGTCTTTATTTTATTATATCCTTTGAAAACTAGTAATTTAGAGCTTCATTTAAGAGATTAAGATTTTGTCTAATTCAGCTTCGGAGCAACCATCTGGCCCATCACTTGGGTTTGGTTCTGTTGATACTATGTCATATATTTGCTCAGTTGTTGTACTCTCCGGTATGCTATTAAGTGTTATACCACCAATATGGTCTGCTTCGTTATTAAATTGATTAAAGTTATCATGCAATGGTTTTTCTGGCGGTATTGTGACCAATTACCACATATAATGGTAAGTTCATCTCGCACCAATCTAAAGCTTTCCTAATAGCTATAGCTTCTGCACTAAAAATCGAAAAATAATGAGGGACTTGATATTGCTCAACATGGTTAATATTAGAAACTAAAAATGCACAGCCTATTTTAAATCTTTTTTTTATCCATCCGTATAGATGATGATTTTATTCTCTAATAAATTACAGAGTATAGATTTGAAAATTAATTTTGATATAAATATATTATCTGGATAGTTTGGAATTATAATGGTTGGTTTAAATCTAAGGCTACAAAATCGATTTCGGAGGAGACGTTTTAATTCTCCAATATTTGTTTGTAAGATTCTGGACCGCTATATTTGATATTTTTTTGACCATAAATGTACTAAACGTCCTATATTTTATTAGCTGTTTATTAGCTAAGTACTCTCTTCGAAGGCACAAAGGCGATTCTTGTGCTTCAGCCAGAACTGCACAATTCGGTGATGACATCATAATTCATAGACTTATTTTAATTGCCTTATATTGAATTCTGTCTAAGATTAATAAGTTTGATTTGCTAGTTGAGGCATAAATAGTACATCCATAATCCATTATTGAGCGGATGTATGACTTATAAATAAAAAGTAGGGGATATTTTAACATCTGCACCCCACTTATATTTCGAAACTACACGCAGAATGTTGAGCTCTTTCTCACATTTTTGCTTTACGTGTTTTATGTAGCTGGTCCACAGCAAATCAGCTGTTTTAAGTCTGTGCCTAGTAAGACACATAACCGCTGTCTTTTGCCGTGAAACATTAAAACCCATAGTATGTAACCAATCACGCATGTAGCAAAAAATATATCATCACTGCATCTATAGTACTACGGCCTCTCCGAAATCAATACTGTGTAGTGAGTAGGAGAGAATTGCTTTCAATTAAATATTCTAGGCAAAACTTAATCATGCGTTCAAAAGTCTTGGTCAGACAAGACATTAACGATATAGCTCGATATGATGAGGGTAATTTTGGATATTTAAATGGTTTTTTTTCTGTTTTCCAGCTCTCTGTTTTCCATTATGAGGTTTTCTATCGTTTCTCTGCATTCTTTTTATTTTCTAAATATTATCGGTGAGGTGGCTCATCAATATTAGTAATTGATCAATTTTTAATGCCTCATTTTTTTCTCTGGAGTTTTTGTTGGCGTTCTCGAGAACTTCTTGCTCTTTCTGAAAATGTTATCTTCTTCCTCGCTGCCTTTATATCTCTCCTTCCTTTTTGCCCCTCCTTCTGAAAGTGTATCATCACTGCCTAAATTTTTCATATATTTTTTCATTTTCCGCGCCAAATACTGTCTTCCACCTCAACAGTTCAGAGAAGACAGCATTTACCGTATTTATTTGATGTTTATTAACCGTTGTTATTTTTCTGTGTCTACCCCGAAAGTCTACTCACAACGGCAACGTCGCAATTTCAAAGGTCATACTTTCGTTTCTATACTTTGATGTTAATTAGGCTTATCAATTACAGCGATCTTACTTTTTATAGGGCCTTGGTGTTTTCGTATGTTATTTCACCGATTTTAAAGTTTTTTTTCTTAGCACTCTCCTTCACTTAATGTCTTATATGGTCTTATATGGATATTTTCAATAATTTATTTCCCGTTACAACTCTCAGAAATTGAGTTTATTGCAGACGACAAATAATATATTTGTTTACGTTTTGGTTACCGTGTTGCCACAAAGAAATATTTATATCTGGAATAAATACTGCACATACCTACTTCAATGCCCCTTGAAAAATTTTGGGTTATTACACTTTCTTGATAGTTAATTGTTTGTAAGATAAATATACCAACTCCGCCATATCCGTCATCACGACATCTTTTAATGAAATTATATCCCTTTATATTAAAATTACTATTGGACTTACGCCAAGTTTCGGAAAGTATGATAATATCAACATGGTTTTTATTAAGGTAATTTAACAAATTATTTTTATTAGATGTGATTGATCTACTATTCCACTGCAAAATTACTAATTGGTTTTTAATTGTTTGTTTATTAGACATTTTTAAAGTTTAATCAGTAAAAGAGTTTTTCACTTGAATCTGATTCACTATATGTTTCCATAGCATCATTTGGATCACTTGAACAAAGGCACTTTCTACAAAGTCCCTGATATTAGATTCCATGAGAGTATTTGGTGCTAATTGAAAATGTTTTTGGAATTTATTTATGAAGGAGGTAATTAACATTATAGTTTTCTCTTTATAGTCCATAAATTCTTCTCTGTATGGGTTAGGTATAATGGGTTTAGGTTTTTGACTAGGTTTATAAGTTTTTTTTAAAGACATCGTATCTGGTATAGGAGAGGTTAGGTGTGTTAGTTTAATTGTTTTATTAGTATTGGCTTTAGAAGCTGGTTTTGGTTTTTTAAAAGTAATATTAGACGATGGACTGTCGCCAGAAGTATTTGGTAAAGTTGGAAAATTGTTATCGTTGTTTAAAATAGACAAACCGTTATTCGTAGCCACCTTCGCATATAATGGATTATTTGGCTTCTTTAAAAGAAATGTTTTCAACTGACATAATTTGTTTTATCCCCTCTTGCTTTGCATATACAGGACAAATAGGTGAAATTAAGGGGTGGTCGTTATTATTACAATAAATACACAAATTATTTTCTTTACCATTTTCTTTTGTATGACTTGTATCTGTACACTTTTGGCATCTCTCATTTTTTTATTTACATTGTCTAGCTGAGTGGCCATATCTCAGACATTTGAAACACTGTACAACGGGTTGTATGTAAGGTTCAACATGAAAATTGCATAAATTTATTTGTATACATTTTGGAATTTCATTTCCTAAAAATTCTACTACTATTATCATTTGTCTGTTTGCCAAAACTACGTTTCCATCAGAGTCTATAATTTTCCTTTTCATGCGATTGACACTTGATACCTGTTTGTTTGATTTGATAGCAGTTAATATTCTTCAGAAAAGAAAGTATCTACCATCCTGACAACTCCTTTTTTGTGTGTATAAAATTTAGGTATAAATACTATTAACTCATTTTTTGATATAACTTCGTGATTTACTAAGCTATGGGCTATTTCTAATGTATTAAAAATAACCTTTACCCTATTAACACCTACCGATTTAATATCTATTACATCATTTTTTAAAGTTTCAGCTTTAAGGAGAAAGTGCCCCATTTTAATTGGAAAAAATTTTTTATTTTTGTGTTAAACAAACACATAAAATCCAACACTATATCCTGGTCTATAACTATTATTCATATCAATTAGTTGAACATACCTGTTGTTTTCACTATCACTTTTATCAAACGTGTTTTTTTCATCGGGCGGCCTAATGCCGCCCGTTTTTTCACTTACGCTTAGGCTTTAAAAAAACTCTAATATGCTCTTCGTAAATATCAATCTAACAACTAATTATACTTATATTTTACAAGAATCACCAGTAAATTCACAAAAACTCGAATACTTCCACCCACCTTGACTGACGAATTCGAACTGAATATAGTCTGTGGGTTAGTACTGATTAACGTCTCCTACTTTTGTAATCGAATGGTATTGAACGTCGATCTGTTTACCACAGAAAATAGTATGCATATCAAGTCATCTGGTACTGAAATCTCATTTTTGATAAAATAGTGACTAGTACAGTTTACCTCTGAGGTGCTAATATATATGTATATATATATATATATATATATATATAATATATATATATAATATATATACATATATATATATACACACACACATATATATATATATATATATATATATATATATATATATATATATATATATATATCTTGTGTAGCGGGTAGGTACTCCTCCACAATTCAAGTGGAGGATAGACTTACTTCAGGGATGCGACCCTGCCCTACGCGAGCCTTGATTGTCTCTCAACTCCTATGGATGTAGTCTCATGTCTTAACTCTATTCCTACCCAACACCTAGTATCCTACCAATTTCCCAAACCAACTCAATGGTAACTGGCAAAAGCCATTGTACGACAACATTTGCCCCACTAGGACCAACCCAACCTGAGGCAGCGTGGTAAGGTATGCCTCACGACCGATGGGTAGTTCTCGGGAACCAGTCAGTAGAGCAGAGGGTGCTAAGAATCTGCGGAGTCTAAACCACTACCCAGCCTGAACAACAACACTATACGTAGCAACCTATAACTGCAGGTCGTTAGCAAACCAGGCCAGACTCATAGAGTTAGAAAATGAAGCAGTCAATATTAAATGGGACGTCATCGGAATAAGCGAAGTAAGACGGAAGGACGAAGAGTTAATAGAACTTGAATCGGGCAACATCCTCTATCACAAAGGAACAGAAAATGGACGAACAAGTGGAGTGGGGTTCCTAATTAATAAGAAATGGAAGGATAGGATAGTCGACATAGCAACAGACAGGGTAGCTCGTCTAAGTCTAAGACTATTCAGAAGATACACCATCCAAATTGTGCAAGTATATGCACCAACCATATCCCACTCCGATGAGGAAGTAGAGGAATTCTACAATGAAATAACTGAAGTGCGTAACAAGAACAAAAGCCAATTTAAGTATCTAGTTGGGGACTTTAATGCCAAAGTCGGTAAACAATCAAATCAAGAACAATGTGTCGGCAACTTTGGCATTGGAGAAAGAAATGAAAGGGGAGAGAGACTGGTTCAATACGCACATTACCAGAACCTCTCAATCGACAATACCTATTTCAAAAAGAACCTCAATAGGAAATGGACATAGGTGGCTCCCAATGCAACTACCAAGAACGAAATAGATTTCATCCTAACTAATAAGCTGAAAACCATAAAGGATGTAAAGTGTGCTCAACAAATTCCGAACATGTAGTGATCTCAGACTAATTAGATCTCGGGTCGTTCCAAACACTAAACTAGAAAGAATGAAATTACTCCAAACACCAACTGCAGGGTAAATATCACTAACCTAAGCAACAACTCGGAACTCTATCAAAATTTAATTCAAGAAAAATAACAAGACCCAACGAATACCACACACTTAATGAAAACAATCTTAAATTGCGCCAAAGAAGTTGGAGGATCACAAGCACACAACAGCAATAGAAAACTTTCAGATGAAACAACAGCTCTCCTGAAACAACGAAGAGAAATGAAAATCAACTGCAATATTATTAGAATTGAATATTCCGAACTGTACAAAGCAATACGGAAAAAGATCGCAGAAGATATAAAAACCTACAATGAACGACTTGTACAAAATACAATCAAGAACCGTAAAAGCTATAGGAAAACCAAGAGTAAGTTGGCAATCGGTAGAAAGCAAATAATAGCATTGGGAAACAACAACGAAAGGATCACAAATAGGGATGAAATAATAGAACATGTAACCGAATTCTACGAGGGTCTATATGAAGCTCCGGAAGTACAAGAAATAGGCGAAGAAGAAATTGCGGTTCAAGAATGTACCAGATGTTCTCGTGGATGAGGTAGAGGCAGCTCTTAAGAGCATGAAGAACGGCAAGGCAGCCGGTAATGACGGTGTTACAGCCGAACTTCTAAAGATAAACAATCATATTCAAACATTAAGAGAAGTAATGAGCAGAACAAAAGAATATGATCTACCACTGGCGCTAACATTCATAGACTTCGAGAAGGCATTTGACTCCATATACCCAAGAGCAGTCATAGAAGCTCTTACCGACCAAGGAGTAGATAAACCATATGTCGAAACGGTAGCAAATATATAGGCTAGAGTAAGCATATATGAAAATACCCCACAATTTCCCACTCAGAAAGGAGGCCGACAAGGAGACACCATATCCCCTAAGCTCTTCACTGCAACCTTTAGAAAATATCTTCCGGAAATTAGACTGGAACAACCAAGGTCTATGTATAGATGGAGAATACCTAAACAATCTTAGATTCGTTGATGACATCATTATAATTGCTAGAAGTCCGGAAGAATTACAACTACAAATTAATGACCTTAATACAGCTAGCAATGAGGTAGGCCTAAAAATGAACCTAGCAAGGACTAAAATAATGTGCAATGATCTGATCGCCAGCGTGGAAATAAAAATTAATGATACATCGCTAGAAGTAGTGGACGAATACATATACCTGGGGCAGCTCATACATAAATCGGGATCACTACTTCCGGAAATCAACAGACGAATAAAACAAGCGTGGTCAGCATTCGGACGAAATTCCATAGTCTTCAAGTCCAAAATGCCACTATACCTCAAGAAGAGAGTATTTGATCAATACATATTACCCTTCTTGACATATGGATGTGAAACTTGGATATTAAAGAGAGAAATAATGTCGAAACTCTAAGTAACTCAAAGAGCAATGGAAAGATGTATGCTAGGGATAACAAAGAGGGATCGTAAAAGAATTGAATGGATACGGAGGAAAACCCAGGTGACTGATGTAATCCAAAGAATAAAATCCCTGAAATGGCAATGGGCAGAACATATAGCAAGAAGAACAGACAACAGATGGACCACTAGAACAACTATGTGGTACCCCAGGAACGCTAAGAGACCAAAGAGGCGCCCGAATCTCAGATGGGATTGTGATATAAGAAAATTAACAGGAACAACGTGGTTTCGAATAGCACAAGATAGAAAAATATGGGCTCAAATGAGCGCAAATGAGCGCAAATTATAAGAACAACAAATAACTAAGACATCGTCGAATAATAATAAGAACATAGAATAACATTGAAATAAGGAAGGCTGCACCGTAATTGGAAACGGTTGATAAAGCTGCACATGATGATATATCTTTTTCTTAACATGCCATACACCAAAGTGCGTAGGCGACTATCTCATTACTAGAATTCTGTTCTTGGCGGCGTGACACAGCTCACCTGTATTGTGTATTCCTGTCCATTCTTTAATATTCCTTAACCAGGATAATTGTTTGCGGCCGGCTCCTCTCCTACCTTTGATCTTCCCTTGTAGGATTAACTGTGGTATTTCATATTTTGCTCCTCTCAATATGTGCCCAAGGTAACCAATCTTGCGTTTTTTAATTCATTCAAAGAGTTCTCTTTCCACGCTGGCTCTATTAAGGACGTCATCGTTTCGAACTCTATCCACCTCAAGGTATGCGCATCATTCTTCTCAATGACCACATTTCAAATGCTTCAAGTTTGTTGATAGATGTTTTTTTCAAAGTCCACGTTTCCATGCCATAAAGCAAGATGGACCATATGTAGCACTTGACCATTCTGTAGCGTATTTCGAAGTTTAGGTGTTGATTACATAGGAGTGGTCTGAATTTCACAAAAGCTTGTCTTGCCATTTGTATTCGGGTTTTTATCTCGTGTTGTGGATCCGATTGGTCATTGATTGTGGTGCCAAGGTATTTAAAAGTTTTCACGCGATTTATACGATTGTCACCTATGCATATTATCGGGTTTTCTGGAGGTTTTCTGCTAATGACCATATATTTCGTTTTCAAAATGTTGATTTTGAGGCCATATTTTTTACCTATGCTATTCACCCTATCAAGTAATAACTGCTGATCTTCCAAATTATCAGTTATAATCACTGTGTCGTCCGCATAGCGTAGGTTGCTAATTGGTATGCCGTTCACCTTAATTGCCTAATATAAATTAAAAAGCATCGGAGAGAGTATGCAGCCTTGGCGGACACCTTTCCGGATTTCAAATTCATCCGTATATTGGTCTTGATCAATCCTCACCTTTGCCATTTGGTTCCAGTATAGATTCTGAATAATTCTGATCTCCTTCTTGTCAATGTAGGCCCTATGTAGTAGTTCCATCATGATATCATGTTTAACATTGTCAAATGCCTTCTCGTAGTCGATGAAGCTGAGGTAGACATCTTTTCGTTGATCTAAGCAGTCTTGTATTAAGGTGTTCAAACATAAAATTGCCTCTCTTATTCCTAGTCCTCCCTTAAAACCGAATTGTGTTGACCCGCTAAGTTCTTCTAGTATCTTGTACATTCTTGAGTGCAATATCCTAAGGAAGAGTTTCAACAAGTGACTCATTAAACTGATTAAGCGGTGTTCATTGCATTTTGTGGCATTAGCTGTTTTTGGGATCATCACAAAGGATGACTGCAGCCATTCTCGCGGAATGTAACCAGTATCATAAATTCTATTGAACAGCCTTACCAAGATTTCGATATTCTCCTCGTCTAGTAGTTTTATTGCTTCTATATTAATTTCATCTGGACCTGTTGCTTTATGCATCTTTGTGGTTCTAACTGCATATTCTATTTCACTTCGCATTATTGATGGCCGTGATAAGTTTTCGGAAGGAAGTTTGCGCGTTGGTTGTGTTGGTCTTTCGTCATTACAAAGGCTTTCTGCGTATTCTTTCCACGCCATTGCTATCTCCTCTTCTGACTCTATGTATTCGTTTCTGTCGTTGCGTATTCTTGTTCTGAGGTGGCTTTTGTGTATATTCGATATTTCTTTGATCTTCTTATGTAGTCCAAAACTATCTCCTTTTTCCTGCAATTGTTCTATTTCGTTGCACCTTCCAACCATCCAACGTTCTTTTGCTTTCTTAATTTTCTGACGGATTTCTTTGTGTATCTGTTTGTATTTGTCTTGATTACGTTGTTGTTTATGTTGCCTTCGCTTTTCCATTAGATCCATAATTTCGTCCGTCATCCATTCGTTATGCTTTCTCTTTCTGATCTGTGTTTTAACTTCCCTGTTTACTGCCAGAATCGTTCCTTTAATATCATTGATATCATCAATGATATTACCATCTCTTCGATATCATCATTTTGTTCTATTACTCGCATTCTTTCATTAATTTGATTCGCATAACTCTTCTTCAGATTTTCGTCTCTCATCAGTTCTCTTGTATTTATAGGTGTGCTGGTATTTGTATTTGTTCTCTTAATTTTTGCTAGTTTTAACCTCACATCTGCTATTAGCGGATTATGATCGGATGCGATATCAGCACCTGGATATGCTGCGATTCTTTTGATAGCGTTACGGTGATATATATATATATATATATATATATATATATATATATATATATATATATATATATATATTTATATATTTATATACATATATATATACATATATATACATATATATACATATATATATATATATATATATATATATATTATATATATATATATATATATATATATATATATATATATGAAACCCAAAGCTAAGATTAATACTATTACAAAAATTAATATTAAACTCACTAGTCTTCCGCCTTCACTAACTCCGCGTCGATATCCATTTTGCCGAGCTTTCGACATCCTCTCTGATGTCTTCCTCAGGGCTTCCGAGGTCTCAGTCTCCAGAGCCCCCAGACACTACTACACTGTTCACTGATCATGAGACAGAGACCTCGGAAGCCCTGAGGAAGATATCAGAGATGATGTCGAAAGCTCGGCAAAATGGATATCGACGCGGTTCAACCCGGAAGACCGGTGAGTTTAATATTAATTTTTGTAATAGTATTAATCTTAGCTCTAGGTTTCATTGTACTAACTGCGGAAATCTTTCTGAACACGAAAACGCTTGTTTTCGATGAAAACCTAAATATACAAATATTAAAATTTAAATAAAAAATTAACATATTACAAACCTGTTCAAATAAAAGGAGAAAACCGGTTCTTTAATAGCACCTTGTTCAACCAGTGTATTAAATACTGGAGTAATTCCATTAACGGAAATTTCAGGGTACCCCATTCCTAAAATACCATCGAATTTTCCCACAAGGAAAGCTAAACCGGGTTCCTGGGTAGCTTCAGCAAATAGTTGATCCTTAGCTTGTAAACCCCCAACCTAAAACAATATTGTTATGTTGTAATTCAAACTTATTAAATCTTTTAAATTTGCAACTAAATAGGACTAAAATATACTTGTTCAAAGTGCAAAGAGTTGTGTGCCTTAGAATTACAGGGTCTCTAAGGGTAGATATCTACTTATACCTGCTTGACCTCTCTCCATTGTATTTGCTTATAAGAGGAAACGCTCCAATGGGATATGATTTATTGTCAGATACCTTAAATAATGTACTGGTCAGAGAAGGATATAACGGTATCATAAAAGAAATTAAACGTACGTAATGATGACTTTTCACCATATGGTACCCACAAATAGCTCTGAACCTATAAATTTTCTAAATCCGCGGCTGCATGGTTGCACCTAGTACACAGGCACAAAAAATCGAAAATACAGAAGAAAAAGTTGCAGAAATTTATAGTATTGTATGAATTGAACTGAGGTTCTTTAAGCAAGATGTTCTTTTTCCTGGACCTCATTTTCAAAATATTTTTCCTTGTGGAAAAATCTGTCTGTGTATTACTAAATTATTAATATTTTTTATTTAAGTATTAACACTACATATTTTAAGTTTTTTTAATGTATATGTATATCTTCCGCGTATAATATTCTAAGAAGAAGTTGAAAATAGCAGGTAATATCGTTTAACTTTCTAAATATCGGTTAATGTTTAAAATTGGAAAAAACATCCAATTCCAATTTTTCCAATTTTTTCCAATTGAGTTTATAAACGAAATTAATTATGTTCTTTTATACATAGTTGTGGCTTGAAATTTAGCATATCTACTTGGATATTGTGCAAGTTAAACGATATTGCCTGCTATGTTCAACTTCTTAGTATATCATACTAAGAAGATATACATATGCGTTAAAAAACTTAAATGTGTAGTGTTGATACTTAAATATAAAATATTATTAATTTAGTAATAAGTCGACATTAAATTTCATTAACTTACATATAGCAATAATAAGCTATAAGAAGTATTCACTTCTGTCAGCACTCCCCGAGTGTCAAACTCATTTTTTTTATTTCGAAGTCATGAAGAGTTATTTTTTTATTATTGAGTTAATGCCTCGACAACTAAGATCATTGGCATAGTACAGTCAGGTACCTATTGTAGTGCGAGTGCGCTGTGTGTGTGTGTGTGTGTGTGTGTGTGTGTGTGTGTGTGTGTGTGTGGCGGTCCCTCCGGTGAGTACCGATCGCACAAGGATAGAAATTATTTTCATTCATGGATACATGATCACAGAGGGGGTTAGTCATGGAGTTAATAGTATTTTAAATCAAGTATTTAAAACTAAAATACCGTTATTTAGTTTCTGAACAATAAAGCTGCGAGTACGAAATTCTACAGACTTTACTATTTCACTAAATTACATAGTAGCAGTAGATTAGTAGGACATGTATGTAAATAATCCCGGTCACTTGACAAAGAAGCGAGATTCTTGCTTTGCTTTTAATGGATTCTCAAAATTTTTTAAACTTTAGACATATGTTAGCTCCTAGATATAAATAAAATATTAGTCAAATTAAAAAAACAACTTTTTGAACTGAAAAATAATTTCAACACGATCAGATTATATTAGCAAAAGTGAATAATTTATCCTCCAGTATTAAAAACATCGCATCCTTTTGTTTTCGCAAAGGCCTAGGAACGCGTGAAGCTCGTTTTTCACTTAATATACTGTTACAAAGATGCCTGGACGTCAATCAAGATATATACGCATGTTTTATTGACTATAATAAAGCATTCGATAAAGTACGATATAAACAATTATTGAATGTCCTGAAATCAAAGAAAGTTGACTACAACGACCTCAGGATCATATCAAATTTATACTATAAACAGCGAGCAAAAGTATGTGTTAACGAACAGCTGTCAGAAGAAATTGAAATTAGATGTGGAGTGAGACAGGGATGCATATTGTCGCCAATTCTTTTTAATGCCTACTCCGAAGAGATCCTGAAAAAAGCTCTTGAGGGTGAAACAGCTGGAATAAAGGTAGATGGAGTTCTCATTCTTCAGAGACTGGTGACTAGAATAGCAGAGTATGGAAAAGAGTATGGTCTAACAATGAATGTCAAGAAGACGAAATTTATGAGAATATCGAAAACTTACAGAAATAGCGAGAATCTTCTAATAAACGGAACCAACGTCGAACAAGTGGACAAATATGCATATCTGAGAACAATGATTACCTCCACAAATGATTACAATTAGGAAATCAAAATAAGAATAGAAAAGGCTAGAGCAAATTTCAACAAAATGAGAAGAGTGCTATGTACCAGGGATTTAAAACTGGAACTAAGAGTCAGGTTGGCGAGGTGCTATGTTTTTTTGGCTTTATTTTATGGAATGAAATCTTGGACCTTGAATGCGACATCAATAAAAAAACTTGGATCATTCGAGCTATGGTTGTACAGAAGAATACTGAAAGTATCGTGGACAGAACACGTCACAAACAAAGAGGTTCTGAAAAGGATGAATAAAGAAATGGAAATTTTAAATACAGTAAAAACAAGACAATTAGAATATCTCGGACATATTACACGTGGAGAGAAATACACATTGCTCCAACTGATTATGCAGAGAAAGATCCAAGAAAAGAGAAGCATAGGGAGGCGTAGAATGTCATGGCTGCGCAGCCTTGCAGAATTGGTTTAAATGTATGATAAACCGTCCTTCTTCATAGGTTACTTGAATTGCCAACATTATTCATGGGGATGATTACCTTACAATTCCAATGGTAAACTTCTTGCTGATCTTTTGGAGGAAGATAACTTATGATTTCTCAACACAAGAGAGGCGATAGAATCTCGCCTCCTGACTGTAACAGTGTTCCTGACGTGGCGATAGCATCTCTGTGGTCTGCGGTCTGTCTTTGGGAAGTTAAATAAATGATCCACTTTTAGGCCTTAGGATCCTTAATGTGAAAAAAGCCAATTGGAAGCAATTTAATCTATGCATTGAGTCCAACACTCACAATATATCTTATGACTCGTATACAGATTTTCAGAACCTAATATTAGATGCAGTAAATGGGTTCCCTAAGAAAAAGTGTATTAGATTTTTTAAATGTCAAGTATGTTGGTGCGAACAAAAGTTTTCTGCTTTGATTAAATCAAAGAGGGAGGCGGTTAGAAAGTTCAAACAGAAACCCTTTTTAGAGAATGTTATTAAATAAAAAACTTGTAATTTTTTACATTGGCACATTGTAAAAAGGAACCTAAATTAAAAAAGAAAAAAAAGTTTTGTTAAACAATTTCCCCTGATACCCTAATATTAGTAATCTGGAGGAAAGTGAGAAATTTCCATAAGGCTTTTAATAAAGCTTCATTGGTGAGGAAATGCTTATCTTATTGACTACACCTGTTTTTGAGAACATTACATCTTACCCGGTAAAATATAATCTATGGAGTGTGAACCCTTTTCTTTAAATGAGCATTTATCGGCTTTATCTGAAGGAAGGACAGTATAATATTTTCTATGTTGCAACATCTTTCAGAGTAAACAATCAATTTCTTGCTCAGTTTTTTCAGTTTAGGTCTTACGGAGGGAAAATATATTCTACAAAATGAAAATCGCAAAACAGCTTGTTTAATCTCCAAACCCAACAAAAATTTAAATTGTCTTTTAAGTTAGAGACCAATTGTCCTATTGTTACGATAATTATGGCGTTTACAATTGTAAATATATTATGAAGACGGGAAGAACTACCGTTGTTAAGCATAAAATTGATACTGGTAATGCTAAGCCAATTCGTCAAACAGCTCGACGATTACCACAGGCGAAAATAGAGGAAGCTGAAACGATTGTTCAGGAAACGAAGAAAGTCGAGGTAATAGAACCTTCTACAAGCCCATGGGTCTCTCCGGTGGTCTTGGTTAAGAAGAAAGACGGAACAACGAGGTTCTGTGTGGGTTACCGTTTGCTGAACAACGTTACTAAGAAAGATAGTTATCCTCTGCCTCGGATCGATGACACATTGGACACATTGGCTGGAAGTAAATTATTTTCTACTTTGGATTTGAAGTCTGGATACTGGCAGGTAGAAATGGACCCGGTAGATAAAGAAAAGACAGCCTTCACCACAGGATCGGGATTATGGCAATTCAACGTTATGCCATTTGGACTCTGTAATGCTACTGCGACATTTGAGAGGCTTATGCCTAGACTAAACATGCCTAGTTTATCTAGATGATATAATCGTCTTGGGGGAGACATTTGAAGATCATTTGAGGAATTTAGAAAACGTTTTTAATCGACTTAAAGCTGCCCAATTGATGCTAAACCCCAAAAAGTGCCAGTTATTTCAAGGTAAAGTCAATTATCTGGGTCATATAGTCAGTAAAGAAGGAGTGGCCGTGGATAAGGCAAAAAGTTGATTCCATTAAGGAATGGCCAAAACCAACTGACAAACATCAAGTGAGAAGCTTTCTTGGACTATGTACTTATTACCGGAGGTTTATTAAGAAGTTTGCAGATATCGCTAAACAATTAACGCGACTTACAGAGGAAGCAAGAGAATACCGCTGGGATACAGACTGCCAAAATGCCTTTGAGACCTTAAAAAAGCAATTAATCACAGCACCAATTTTAGGGTATCCACTGACAGAAGGAGAGTTCATCTTAGATACAGATGCAAGTAATGTGGGAATTGGAGGAGTGCTGTCTCAGATTCAAGGAGGACAGGAAAGAGTCCTTGGATATTTTAGTAAAGTTCACTCAAAACCTGAGCGGAATTATTGCGTCACGAGAAGAGAACTTCTGGCAGTAGTGAAATCAGTAGAGAACTTCTATCAATACCTTTATGGAAGGAAGTTTTTAATCCGAACCGACCATGCCGCCCTTAAGTGGTTGATGCAGTTTAAGAATCCAGAGGGTCAGATAGCCAGATGGATCGAACGACTCCAAGAATACGATTTCAAGATTGAGCACCAAGCCGGAGTTAGCCACCGAAACGCTGATTCTCTTTCCAGAAGGCCATGTCCAGCAGAGTGTTCCCACTGTAACCAAACGGAATCCAAGGAAGCAGCAGTGCTAAGAACGACGATGGTCAACGACGACTGGACGCCTACCAAGATAAGGGAAGAACAAGAGAGAGATCCAGTTGTACAGAAAATTCTAAAATGGAAAGAGGAAAACTGTCGACCACCTTGGCAAGAAATATCAAACCTAGGCTCAGTAGTTAAGACGTATTGGGCCCAGTGGGACTCATTTATCATGGAAGATGGCTTGCTCAAACGAGTCCTGGAAAATGATGACGGTTCAGAGAAGAGAAGACAGTTGGTGATCCCAAAGAGCAGAATAGCCAAAGTACTTCGTCAGTTACACGACAGTCCATCAGGAGGGCATTTTGGTGTAAAGAAGACCCTTCAGCGAATTCGGAACAGTCAATTCGAGAGCTCCTATGAGACAATATAATGTTGGAGGCCCGTTTGAAAGAATAGCTTTGGACATTGCTGGGCCATTTCCTGAAAATGATAATGGAGGCAAGTACATGTTGGTAGTAATGGATTACTTCACTAAGTGTGTCGAGATTTACGCACTTCAAGACCAGAAGGCCGCCACCGTTGCAGATAAGTTGATCCAAGAATATATCAGCCGATTTGGAATGCCTTTGGAGATCCATAATGACCAAGGCAGGAACTTCGAAAGCGATCTATTCCAAGGAATATGTGATAGACTAGGTATGAAAAAGACAAGAACTACAGCTTATCATCCGCAATCGGATGGTATGGTAGAACGGATGAATAGGACAGTTGGCAAGTATTTGACAAAGATGGTGTCCGATCATCAGCGAGACTGGGACCAATATCTTCCGTTCTTCACAATGGCCTACAGATCTGCCGTTAACGAATCGACAGGCCAGACACCAGCCAGAGTCCTATTCAGACGCAAGATGCGACTACCTTGTGATCTAGAGTTTCTGTGTCGACCTGGAGCAGATGTAATAGGTGAAGATTATGTGATCGAATTACGAAGAAGAATGGACGATGTATACGAGTTGGTTCGTTCCCATCTCCAGATAGCTAGTGATCGAATGAAGAAACGGTATGATACGCAAGCCGAAAAGGGGTGTTTTAAGAAGAACGACAAAGTCTAGCTCTATAATCCCAAAAAGCTAAAAGGTTGTTCTCCCAAGTTGCAGCAGTTTTGGAAAGGTCCATACCTCATTATGGAGAAGATCAATGATGTCATTTATCGAATAAGCAAGATTCCGAGGGGAAAGGCGATGATAGTACACCATAACCGGCTGGCATCTTTCGAAGGTGAGCACGACGTAGATGAAGAAGTGGAAGTAAACCAAGTCCAAGATGTGTCTGACCTCACGTTTGAGGAATTCATGGGTGCCTATGAAGGTACCGGTAAAGCAAGACATGGTGTTACCACTGAAAAAAGGCAAGATCTACTCGCGCTTCCCGATGACTACTCACTGTCCCTTACCATCCCGGCCAGTATTAAAGGCGCACCAGGGATGACATCCGTCTTTCGAAGGAAGTTCGGCCGAGTTGCAGAACTTTAATGCCAAGTACCAGCTCCTGGTAAAACCTTGAAACTCCAAGATACATCACGTTACCTTTTCTACCTGGTAACAAAAGACACTGCCCGTGACCAACCTACCTACCGAGATGTATGGGAAGTATTACTTCAATTGAGAGAGCACGTACTAGAGTCCGACGTGCAAAAGTTAGCCATGCCAAAGTTAGAGTGCCACCAATTAGACTGGAGGGTTATTCGAAGTATGGTGGAGGAGATCTTTAGAGACACCGAAGTCCAGGTGTTAGTCTGTTGCAATCCGCATATTTACTGGTGCGGAGAGAAAACCGTCCCTTGTCATTTTTATAAAACTGGAAGTTGTAAAAGAGGGTCCAGTTGCCGATACCAGCATACCGTTCCAGTTCCAGTCCCGACAAGGTTCCAGGAGGAACCATCTTTTAAGAGGGGGCAATGTTACGATAATTATGGCGTTTACAACTGTGAATATATTATGACTAATTCTGTTTTTGTTCTAGTCGTTTCGACGCTTGTTTACAGAAACCTCTAGACCCCAATTTTGATGAGTCATCCACGACTCGAGGTTTTTCAAGCAGTTTTAAAACTAGTTTCAGCCGTCGACCGCCTTCTAGTATCTTTACCGAAATACCCGTCTATTCGATGGGGTGCCATTCTAATCGGAAGGATTCCCCAGATGTTTCTAGTCTAGCGGTGTTGGATATAAATAACGGGGGATTTTCATTGAGCAGTTAGCAAGAAGATAAATTCGGGCCGCGTATTTAAATGTATGTCGTAATAAATTATTGTAAAATAAATTAGTATTAATAAAGACTTTAATAAATTCGTGAGTGTTATAAATATTGAACCTTTAATAAATTAAATTAAGAACTATAAATTAGAATTAATAAAAATATAAAACTATCCTCATGTGTCAGTAAACTTTTAGAGAACATGATAAAAATAAGGTTCGATTGGTATGTAGAACATTACATGATCCTATCGCCCTTACGAACAGGTTCTCGTAAAAGTAGAGGAGTATCTGAAAACATTATCTATCTGGTCAATAAAATTTCAATGAATATTTCAAAAAGGAAGCCAGCGGTGTGTGCATTGTTGGACATTTCTTCAGCATATGATAAATTATTACCCAATTATTACATGCTTTGGGAGATCTTAATTTTGTCATGGGTACTTATTGAATTGATTTAACATATATTGACAAATCTGTATTTGCCCTTGATCTTGTCTTCTTTGATCTGTTGGGGCCAAGAACGACTAATATTGGTCTACCTCAAGGTTCTCCTTTGAGTCCAGTATTATTCCATATTGTCATTAACATAATCTCATTTTGTATGCCTAAGGATGTGCTAATGTCTCAATATACAGATGATGTTGCTCTCTATTTTTTCGATTACAATTGGATGGAAAAATTAAATGACACAATAAAGAATATATCTAGAAAACTTTATGACATGGGAATGTATTTGCAATCTAGCAAACGTCAAGGAATAACACTCCGAACACACAAATTTAGTATATAAAATGCTACTATTCGGAGTTATAGATAGCTCCCTTCCTTGAAAAAGCCAAATCTAAAAGATGACGTTGAGGGCTTCCAGGGGAGTCTATATTATTCGGTGTCTGTGTCGACCATGGTGGGGATTAAAGCCTATGTTGGATCACACCTTGATTATGAATCGATTTTTCTTGAAGATTGTACCCGCCCCTTGCTTAAAAACCAGATAAAGTTTGATATAGAGCTCTCAGAGTTGTAGAGGGATTTATGAGGTCTAGCATCTAAATTTATAATAAAGGTAGCAGCATATGACCACCCAATATATTCTTAAGTTAAGCAATTTTATAAAGTCTTTCTGAATTACTTTAGTTTCTAGTTTCTACTTTCCACTTATATTGACTGCCTTCCAGAATACGCTACATAAGATTCATGAGGTAGCACATAGCACCTTATTACTTTATCACACCTTTCCCCTCAATTCTTAGATTTCTCCCTTTTTTATGAAACTGTCAACCTGGGGAAAGTCGAAAATAACCACGGCAAATGTATGTTATGGTGCCTTGATAACTGGTCTGTATATAAACTAATTTTCACAGATGGATCCAAAGATGAACAAGATAATGTGGACATTGGTATATAGCTTAATGAAAGCAGTAAATAGAAAGATTACCATCTGCTAATTTAATTAAATAAGCAGAATTATTTACGATAAAAAAGGCATTAGACTAAATTCAACAGAATAATTTTAAAAAAGCCTTATATTGTAGTGATTCAAAAAGTGCTCTGTAGAAAATTACAAGACCAAGTTATAAGTTACGTTACTAACGTTACTAACCAGGACGTTTTATTAAGAATGCAAAAAAAAGAGCTGTTAGCCACAATAAAAACAGCCAAAATTTAATACCTCGGTAACAACATGATAAACAGCGAAAGATATGAGTAGCTACAATTAATACCACAGGGAAAAGTAATCTGTTCAGAGCAGCTGTTTGTAAAATACAGATTGTAATGATGGTCGCTAACTTCTACAACGGATAGGCACAACAAGAAGAAGAAGAAGTTATAAGGTTGAAACAGACACACAAACTCTCGGATTAAAACAAAAACTTTGTCGACTTTACGAACAACATAAAGAAATTAAATTTGCATGGATTCCAAGTCATACCGGGATTGTGGGGAATGATAAAGCTGATCATCTTCCAAACTTGGAAGAAAGCTGAGGTTACTGAGGAACCAAAGGATTCCTTTAAATATTTACAAACTAAATATAAATAAAACCTATGGATTAGCTGGAAAAATCGGTTCCATTAAATAAGGAATAAAATAGGACAGGTAAAAGGAATTACATATTATATATATACGTTACGGTTCCATATAAATAAAGCCTGGGTTACCAAGATCCCCAACCTGGGGAGTTGTATAATCTCATAAATGTGTTGTGTGAGGAGTGGACATCGCAGTGTTCCAGTTCATTTGTTTAAATTGAACGTGATCAATACAAATCAGTGTTTATGTGGCATAATGCGTATCTTATACCATGTTTTATTGGAATGTAATAAATACCAAAGGGAGCCCAAGTTGCTTATGTGAAAGACCTTTTAAACAATTATTTTTATTATAAATATTATATTATATTTATTATGACAGAAAAATAATAAAATAAACAAACAAATAACAAACAATTGATTACATAAATGTTAATTCATAACTTATAATAATTATTAAGGTCTAAATGTTGATATTATTTTGAATTCCTGCATTTTATAAAGAGTACATAAATGATAGTTTTTACATAAATATGGTTGGTGTTATTATTTTTATTATTATTAAGGAATAAAACCAACGACTTAACTCAACAAAATATTAAAGCAATAATTGTAACCAAATTAAAGGATAACTGGGCACTATCAGAGGCAGCAAAACATTTAAACATAAGCAGAACCACAGTTTTTCTAATAATAAAAAATGTAGTAACAAGAAACTTTTAAAGAAAGCGAGGGTCTGGAAGACCAAAACTATACTAAATTTAGGTATGTAAAAATTAAGTGAATATTTTGATATATCTCCATCAGCATTGATAACAGCTGTAGTCTTCGGTCCATCTGCATGATAGGAACTATGAAATTATCTTTTTCAGAGAGCTCTTCCCAAACCTGTTGTATACCATGCCACAGCTCTTCAGCATTTTGAGGTATAAAATTACGCCGATACAACCGTGTTATAATAACCCACATATTCTCGATTAGGTTTAAATCTGGACCATGGTAAGGTTTCGATGTTGTTATTCTGGAGCCACTGGTTAATTATATTTGAAGTGTGAACAGGACAATTGTTCAACACTGGGAAACATGATGTTTTCTAGAATATTAAAATAAGTCTGCCAAACAACCTGCCATACCATTCCCATTCCCCGAGTTGAAATCCATCCCCATACATTGAGGATAAAATGACCCGCTGCTCGATATCTATCAACATATATATTATTAAATCTTTTATTACCTGGTCTATATGTCGCAACCAGATGGTTAATAAGCCATTCGATTAAACAGCTAGCCCTTTGTTTGAACAACGCTATTCACACGACTAGTTATTTTGTCGAATTTTTATGCAATTATATCAATATCATTTTATAAGTAAGACATCATAACGTGTTGTTCAATTAAATGAAAGAGTCAGCCGTGCAACTAAATGACTATTTCAATTAGCTGTTCGATTGCATGACTGATCGTCGACTAGCTGATCTATTAAACATTATATCTGTGGTCGTCAGCCACTCGGCTAACAAACATTCAGACATGTGATTGAATGACGTTATTCAATTAAAGAGTTAGCTGTTCTATCAAACGGTTAATTTAACCATCTGGCTGCGACATATACACTCCAATTTTGTCCTTTTTAAAAGATTGAAAAATTTTCTCATCTGTAAATATTATCCTGTCCCAAAAATGTTGATTTTGTAGCTGATGGTTTAAAGCAAATAGATAAGTCTTGATTGCTTCTGTTGTGGTGTAAGAGCTTGTATTTTTGCTGCGGTTCGGTACCTAAGACGCGATGCTTTGTCGTAGTCGTGCCGAGTTGTTGTCTTACTTCCCGGAAACTGTGACATAATTCTTACAGTTTTGGTATCTTCAAAAGGATTCTATTATAATCTCTCCAAAACCGTACGATCTTCGTAAGCGGTAGATATTTTTGGTCCTCCAGAACCTTGCTTTCTGTCGAGATTTTATTGTTCTCTTCATCTTTTAATAACAATAAAAATTGTTGTTCTGCTTAGTTCTTTGCTAGCAAGTGGAGACGATTTTTTGAGGTTGAATAGAATAAGTTATGTGACACATTTAAAAATTTGATCAGTGACAGTATGTAAATAATAAGTATTTATCCTTCAAAATACACTGCTCAATTTTCTACAAAATACGCTTTAAGAGTCGTATCTGTTTTTAGGAACCAGCTGTAACTTAGGTATGGCTCTTAAACAATCAGTATAAATACACAGATCCTGGCCAGATATCCCTGGTAGCTAAGACCAAATTAACAAATGAAAAAAGAAAAAGAATATACATGGCATTCGCTTACATGGCCATTGCTGACACAAATAAAAATGTGAATTACAAATTAGAAGTATATTTATTTAATCTAAAGACATCGATTAGGTTTATCTACAAAATACGTACGAATACAACATTTCAAACACAAAAGGATTGAGCTTTGGTAATTGTCATTCGTGAGATACTTTTCATTCTACATTGTCTCTTTATGTGTATTGCAAGATCTCTGTACTGTACATTTCATGTATATATAATGTATATATAAATATACTATTTGAAGATCTCTGTATTCTACATTGTCTCCTTATTTGTATTTCAAGATCTCTTTACAGACGATCCTGGAGAGACGATGTCGACGATGCAATGACCGCCAGAGATCTAACTACTGAAGATTGCTTCGAAACGCTGGAAATTAGGATGCGAGAAGCGGCGCCAGCTGTAGAAGACTCGCTTGTTATATATATATATATATATATATATATATATATATATATATATATATATATATATATATATATATATATATAGATCTCTGTACTTAAAGATATGTTCGTTGTATTTAACACGCAGATTATTGTTGTTAGGTATCGCCACATCGATTAATGTTGTTTGTCTCGTTAGTTTATTAAGTCTATTATGTACTACTATTTGGTCTGTATGCACAGTGCGATCCCAGTATAGCTTGTAGTTGTCATTCTCAAGCTTACTCTCAGGAACGTATTGATAATATGGGAGATGGTTTGTTTTGAGAAGTTCCAATTTAAAAGCTATCTCTTGATAAAGGATATTCTCTACTGAGTCATGCCGTTCCTTATATTATTACTACTTAACATTATCCTCATTAAATTATCATAAACATCTCTAGACTAAGAGGCTTATGTTATAATTTATGAAGTAAAAATTTCTACTATTATCTGTTTGGTAAACATTACTGGTTGATAATCAACTGTTACAAATCTTGCCACATTCAAAAAGTTTGCCTACACTTACAATGAAAAGAATGCAACACTATGCTTTATTTTTGCAAAGTTTTAACACAAAATAGAGTATAAAAATAGAACGAGTAAAAATAGAATAGAGTAAAGTACCGTTGTTCATCCATGACAAACGCCTACCGCGCCATTTGAACGTGTCCATATAGATTTTGCAAGATCTTTTATGAATAAGTATTTTTTAATACTTGTGGGCGCATATACTAGTTGGTTAGTACATAAGGTAAATTATACGATAGGTTAAACTGCAATAAATGTGATAAGGAAGATCTTTCCAACTTTCGGAATTCTGTTTTACTTAGTATCAGATAACACCCAAACTCTTGTTTCATATGAATTTAAAAGATTTTTGAATGAAAATGGCATTTTACATCAGTTTAGTGCACCATATCACACTAGTACGAACGCTTTAGCAGGGAGATATATGCTTCTCTTCTAAATGTACCTATCTTCTAGATATGTTGGCTTTTTATTCAAGAGAGATATATACAAACTGTCAAATAGTCTCTGCGTAGTCTACATTTTAATAAAGGTGATAAAGAACTAAAATTAAACAAGTTTTTATTTAAATATCGAATGACACCTAATACTACTACAAGTAAGTATAAGTCTTTCGACTCTTATGTTCGTAGAGCTATTCGGTCAAGGTTAGATACATTAAACCAAAAATTGTTTATCACACAGCTCAAGATGATAGTTAAAGAGTTTTAAATAAGGGAGAAAGGATGGATGCCACAGATTATATACATTAAAAAAATGAAGATTTGGATGGGTAGTAGAAAAACTGGAAAAACTACATTATATAATTAAACTGGATGATGGTCAATACTGAAAACGACATATTGATCCGTTAAGAGCTATAGGGGAAGATACACCATTACAGTCAGAAAATAATGTTTTGCCTTATATATATATATATATATATATATATATATATATATATATATTAATATTTTGCCATATATTCATTTATACCCCCAGGGTTATAAATGAATATATGGGGAACCAAAAACAGCTGCTCGTGAGTCAACGACAAGTGGTGTTACCACCAATATACCAGAGGTACAATCAGAACCAATTGATACTAATAAATCAGCTTCTCATAGTTCAAGCGATCCAAGTATCATATCTTCAGATTGTTCAGAGGTTCCTTTGCGGCGCTCCAAAAGAATGATAGTAGCTCGAAAAAGGTTGAATTTATAATTTTAGTGTAATATTATATTTTAGGTTAGGTTTATAATTGTAGTATAGTATTATCTTTTAGGAGAGAAAGACTGTTATATCTTCTATTGCATGACAAAGTGCTGTTCCGAGTTACAAATACGGACATTTTGTCACATGTAATATACACAGCATGCACTTCCATATCCTTACTTAGTTGTCCCGATGGAATTTTATTAATTTTTTTACTGATATTATCCAAGTTTCTACTTAATGGGCTTAATGATGAAATGTAAATAGTAATACCTTTATTTTCTTTTTATTGATTTTTATTAATATGGGTAACCAGATTCTACTGGATTCTGCCGGAGTAATTTTGGAAGCAATTATTGGTTTCATTTAACATACCAAGAGCCGCTTCTTTTATTTTTCTATTTTTACAATATTTTTCTCTAAGGACCATCCTTGAAACTGTCCACTACATATAAGGGAAAAGTAGTGAGTTCATTATTAAGACTACTTTATTTAACTAGTATGTATGTATTAGGATATTGAAAAATCGTACTAAACTAGAACTATCGACAGTGACGCCGAATGTAGAATTCTTCTCTTTCCTCCGCCCTATGCCATACATCCAAACAAGGGTTGAAATTAGTTAGACTTGTTAAAAAATATGATAAATAAATTTCAGGGAATATTAAAATATTGAGCAAAATCCATTTAATAATAACTAAATAAAACAACCGGCAACTCACAGAGAAGGAATATTTTGCCTAAATTTATTTGGCATCAATCGTCATACTTTGACTTTAAAATAGTGCAAATTTAAATATTTACACATATTAATGAAATCCTCTGTATTACACAGTATTTCATTGTTAACTTAATGAAAAAGTATTGAAAAACTTTGAATTACTATTAAGATAATATGTCTTTCAGTTAAGTTAAGAATAATTTCATTCAAAAAATGTTTGAAAAATATAATTTGGTTAATAATTTAATATTAGCTCACTTACCTCAACAACATCTTGGGAAACAACCCCTGCAACATCTCCAGAACCATATCTAATTGCGAATTGGGTGTCGTTTTTTACATAGGTAGAAGATTTATCGGAATCGTATTTGTTATGAAGTACTAAAAAGTACATGAACGTATTATTAATCTTTTGTTAAATAAGTCTTAAAATGAACACAAAATATAGTTTTAAATACAAAATCACCAATACAATTTTTAAATTCAAAAAAATGTAATACAAAAATCATTTCATTTTATTTTCAAAATTTTATTTGATTAAATTTTCGGATATTTTTAATAGAATGATTTAAGGTTTTATTTTGTTATTTTATATTATTTTTTTTGCAATATGTTTAATTGTTCTTAAACTTTATTAGAAATTTTTATTAATTGTATTTATTTAGCTACCTATTTTTATAATTATTATTTCTTATTTGAGGATTTGTGGGTTTAGTGATAAAGATTCCTGGTGGATAAAACCTCAGAACTCTTTATTTCGTTGTAGATATCCACCACAAATATTTCTAAAAAATTTATACTTTTTATCATATAAAAAGCAACTTACAACAAGCAACTTCCAAAAATCCACATTTGCTGGAGGGTACCCAGAGATTCGATGAACCAGTGTCGAAAATTACATTAAAGCTCTGAGCAGGAGTTCCAATACCAATTTCTCCATAATATTGAGCCTGAAAATATATATTACCTTGTGAAATATACTTTATATCAGTTTATGCAGTATAATTTCCATATAAAAAAATTCTCTTGACTGAGCCTCTTGGACGATCGAGCGGACGATATTTTCTTGCCCCACACAACTATTGGCCAAATACTTGACCAAAACTCGTATCTCACGATCAGACATTCTAGTAAGTTTTGCTATTATTTCACTTTTACAAACATTCCTATAGACGAAACTCGTATCCCGCAAGACCACTTATCTCTTATTAAACATTCTATGTTCAACACTTACTTCGTCTTTCAAAAATTAATTCTACATATAAATAAATGGTGATCCAATGGACTCCACTCTATCTCCAGTAATTGCCAATATCTTTATGGAAGATTTCGAGACCCGAGCACTATCTAAATCATTGGTCAAACCTGGCTGCGATATGTTAATAATACATTCGTCATTTGAATGGTATACATCCTAGTATCTATCTTTTATCTCGATGAATGACCCTTTCAGTAGTGATAGTGAAGTGAACAGTGACAAGTGTAGTAGTGTCTCGGGGCACGGGAGACTGTGACCTCGGAAGCCCTGAAGAAGAAATCGGAGAGGATGTCGAAAGCTGGGCGCAATGGATATCAACGCGGTTCAACCCGGTGAGTTCAACCCGGTTCGAAGGCTGGTGAGTTTAATATTAATTTTTATAATAGTATATATATATATATATATATAATATATATATATATATATATATATATATATATATATATATATATATATATATATATATATAAGTGAAATGTAATGGCATGTCTCGCAAAACAGGAAAACAAAAAGTCAGTTCAGTACGGTGGAGCCAAGTTAGAAAAGGAGCATGTTAACTTGCGAAAGAATATATATTACAGAACACCATACACAAAAAGAGGTATCTTTGAATGCTCTAACCAAAAAAGAATTACGCTTCTAAATGCAGCGTATAAAATATTATCAGCCTTACTATGCCACCGTATGGCTCCATGTGCAGAACGAATAATAGAAAAATACCAGGCTGGTTTCAGAGGTGGATAATCGATAATTCATCAGATTTAAACTCTAAGGTAAATTTTAGAAAAAAAAAAATTAAATATGACAGAGATACTCATTACATATTTATATCAATATCTTCCTTAAATCCTAAATTATATGAGCTGGATAGACCCATTGGTCAGAAAAAAATAGGAAGATCCAGAACAAGGTTCATAATATTGAAATATTCATTGACAAATTCGATGAAAACATGAGAAATATAGGAATACGTGCTTGCGGAGGATGGATATGGACGATTAAACAGAAATTCTTAGGGAGGCTAGGACAACATACGGTTGTGAAGCCAGAATCAATATGATATCAAAGAGTAGAAGATTTGTACTAAAGGTATAAATCTGTTAAACTTTATATATTATAACAACTTATACTAGTTGGAAGCCTGCCTTGGAAATGGCAGAAATCTTACAAAACTTTTTTTTACACACATAGGTCATAATTTAGCATATAAAATTCTTGTCAAAGTTTTTAAATTTTAATGAAAGAAAACAGTTTCAAAACCTTTTTAACTTTTGTCAAAAGTTAAATGATGAGTATGATGATATTTGGATCGTAACTTGCCTTTAACAGTGGAGATACTTCAATATACTTAAGTATATATTTTGAAGAAAAGAATATATACAAAAAAGAGTTGATTTTCATATTTTTTGAAAATGATTTTGTTTACGTTACATCTAATACAATTTTATATTACTACTATCAAATTAGCGAAATTAGGTCGTTGCGTTTAGTTTTTAAAAGCTGTAGTAGCTTCAATAAATTTATACCTTTTCACAAAAATTGGTCGCTGGATGTTTCCAAGATATTATGTTACTTTAACTTACAAGAAAATAAATTATTAAAGTAAACACAACTTACATCTAAATAGTTAGTTAAAACGACAGCGCTATCGTCATTGACATTTCCGCTATATTTGGCTAATAATGCTTCCTTTAGTCCATTTCTGTTAAGTGAATCCCTCGGCTTTTCAAACTTTTTCAGTGGAATTCTACAAAATAGGTAAATATATTTTTAAGGAAATTTTCAGCTTCATAAAATTAAAATTAAAACGTAGTAAGTAACTTTGAAAGGATATAAAATGCCAGAGAATATAAAAAATAAAAATTGATAAGGTAGTGGCGATAAATAATTAGCCTAATTAGATAAATAATTAATGCATTTAATAAGGCTAATTGTAAATATTTTCTTAAATATAGATATTAAATAAAAGATGTCGCTTTTCTAGCCAAGATCGTCTACAACATTCAGTTTTCAATATCAAATAGAAGTGCCAAGTATACTAGACACGTGTTTGTTATGGTACCAAAGTTCAGTTATACATTTTATGTAAGTTATAAAATCACTGTTACAGAGTTACTTAAATAATATGTGCCAACTGTGTTTTCGTTGTAAAGCAGTACCAAATGAATGGATTTTTTTATGAATGCTGTTATTTAACACATTACCTGCCGTCTCGGTCTATGTGACCGAGAAAAAAATTGCGCTGCACGCCAGCGAGGTCTATTGACCGGGAATTTTAATGTAACTGTGGTGCCGGCTCGGTCATTATTGCGTGAATGGAAAGTATTACAAAATCCTCTATGGTAGGCAATGTGTTAAGGTTAAATAAAGAAATAGACAGTGCTTCGATAAGCCCAATTGATTGGCCTTATTAGGAATCGACTGGGCGTATTAAGAGTAAGTTGGCTTTATAAAAAAATAGTTTGCATAATCACTTAAAATATTTTTTCTTTGCAGACATGTCCACTGTCCACCGGGAAAAGGGCACAATGGTCCGAAGAAGTCATTGAAGCTACGAAGAATGCTATACGAAATGGCATATCTGTTTAGGGCAGTACTTACATTTAATATTCCTCAGCGTTCCGTAACCATCTAGCTAGTGGCAGTTCATAAAAACGACTTCGACTGCCTCCAGTAGTCATTAAAGATTTTGTGATGTGAGCACGCCTTTAACTCTCAACTCTCAGTGACTATTTCTAAAAACTTTGACATATTTTATGTGGGAAAGGTTTCGCAGGAAAACCTGCGAATTTAAAATATGGACGATAAAGGAGGCTAGCTTACTTTTCATCACCAACCAACTGTATTGGCTAGTAAAGGTGCTAAAAGGGCACATATCGTCGCTCCAGAGCATGACGAAAATGAACAATAGTGGCATGTGGCAACGGCATAGTCAACAATAATCTGCCACTTATATTTATGAAAGGGCAACGAGTAAAGCTTGAATGGTATTATAATATTTCAGCAAAAACAAAAAACAAAGTATTTATAGAGTGGTTGGATCAGTTTTATGGATTCAAAAATCCTGGACCTGCCGTTTTAATTTTTGATGGTGCTTCATGACATTTAGACACTCGAATTTTAGAAGCTGCAATGAAAAAGACGTAACTCTGTTTTGTCTACCTTTTAACACCATCCATGAGCTTTAACCACTTGAAAAATCAGTTTTTGCAAAGATTTGCAAGAAAATCCTGTAACCGAACTAGAAATTAAATCAACTGACAATAATAATACAAATTTCGAAGAACAGCCATTTTGCAGTAGTGGTAGCGTTATAAACTAAAATAATAAAATCAAACCTTTCTCGAGTAAACTGGCAATGACTATTACAAAAAGAGGGCTGAATAAAGTTTTTCAAACTCACATCTCAGATGAAGACTGATCTGAGTCTTACGCAAGCTTCCAAAGAGGACTAGTGATGCTGTTTATACCTCACATAAATGTCACAAAAATAAGGCTGCAAAACAAAGTGAGCCAAAGGCATATAAACACTAAGACCCAGTTTTGTTTCCAATGGTTTCCTGATTAGACCTGAGTTAAAAATATCAATAAAAAACGTCGATAAGCCATTAATGTGGAAGCACAAGAAGTTACCAGAGATTTATTTAGTGCACGATGGCATAGTTTAGCAAAGCCAAAACTGAATTATTAAAAAAAAGTTATGGTATTCGGTATATTCACGAGGAATGTATAGAAGTAACAAAAGGCGATAAGTGGGGACAGTCAGGGCAAAGCAGTACACTTAATATTTGGAAATTTACAAAAACGTTAAATGACGTTATGTAGCCAAACTTAGACCTTCTTGGATTATAAGGATCTTGTGGACGTCTTTTCACTTAACCCTTTAGCGGTTACTGCTTGATTTTTTAACCACTTATTTTTTCTCCGTCTAGGATTAAGTTCATAGTCGAAAAATAATCCAGATATCGTCGAGGCTCTTGCCGGCAACGATTTCAGGTAAAATATCAACCAGTAGTTAAATATTATGGCGTGCTTTATACTGTATACTCCTACCTCGCCTGCTTCAAGTGATCGAAAATCTGCCTCTCAATGTCTGCAGTTATCTATTATTTGTTGTTTTGGTGGATCGTGATTGTTGCTCCAGTTATTATCAAAAATAAATTGTGTATAAGTAAAAATAAGGCAAGTATACTGTGTTGTTAGCCTAGTTTAAGATATAGGTGCCGGAGTTAGGCAACACGGATGACGGGGGTTAGACATGTCATGTGAAGGTAGCCGAAGCTCGGGCATGGATGTATGTTTTAGGGTTGAGAATAAACTGATGTTTATGTGAAGTAACGATTATTATTTGTAACTGCTCTTCGATAACATGACATGGTGGCAGCTGGTGCTTTGTTTTGTTAACATTAAACAAGCAAAGAGTGACCGAACGTGACAGCAGTGCAAATCTTATGCATAACCTATACTATATATACTATATAACTTCAAGATAGTCAAAATAGAATTATGAGACAGGAGCAGTCAGTTAGTGCAGTTAAACAGGACTACAGGGAGCGTAGTGATAAAATACATCAAGGTAAGAGTTTTGCTAAACAAGAAACAACTCATGAGAAAGTTAAGGAAGGTTACAGATGTGGATACTGTGGCATACCTACATGTAAAAATAGGAAGAAATGTCCAGCCAAGTTCTCTGAATGCAGATCTTGTTCACGTAGAGGTCATTGGAAGGTGATGTGCAGGAAGAAATCTGTCAGAGCTGTTAAGTGTTCTAGGTTCACCAGTAGCAGTAGTACAGACGACGAAGGAAGGGATTCAGTAAATAAAAACAAATGCTCTATAGCAACAAAAACAGCTAAATACTTGGGTCATATGGTCTCTAAGCAATGGATATTAATTGATACAGATAGGGTTAAAAGCGTATCCGTGATTTTCCTGAACCAAAAAATAAGACCGAGCTGTCAAGATGGCTGGGTATGATTAATTTTGCTGCAAAATACATTCATAATAAATCTGAAATTCTTGAACCATTAACACACTTACTAAAAAAAAATATTTACTTTTTGTGGGGTCCAGCACAAGATAAAGCTTTCAGCACTTTAAAACAAAAGTTAGAGAGCCCTCCAAATCTAGCGTTTTTTGATGTTAATAAAACCATAATTGTAGCAGATACTTTAAGTCGGGCCCCTTTACAAACAGATACGTTAGCTAATAATGAACTAACTGCAGAAACTGCAGCATATGTGCAGTCAATTATTCATAATTTACCAATTAAAGATTATTTTTTGAATTTAATAAAAACAGAACAAGAAAATGAATATATTTGTAAAAAACTAAACGAATATTCTTTGTCTTCTTGGCCTGAAAGATCTAAATTGCCATTTGAATTGTTGCCATACTATCAATATAGATATGAAATTTCCTATTCGAAACAATTACTTTTAAAAGGGTCTCGCATAATCATTCCTAAGAGTCTTCAACTCAGGTGTTGGAATTTATTCATACAGGCCATATGAGAATTGTAAAATGTCGAGATCGTGCCAAACAGAGCGTTTGGTGGCTGGGTTTGTCATCCCAGATTAATAATCTTGTCACACATTGTCCCCAATGTGTTGAACATAGAGTAAATCATAGAGAAACATTTCATAAAGACAATACTGTACAAAGGCCGTGGCAAAAACTGGGGGTTGATTTATTTAAATGTTATAATAAGTGGTACTTGATTGCCACTGACTACTTTTCACATTGTTTTGAAATTTTTACTTTAACCAATATGACAGAAGATGTTCTTTAACCAAGAGGCCTGCTTTCTACCAATTCCTCTGCGTCCTTGGATTTTACCCATCATAATAAGTTGAAGAATATTATATCGGTCTCCTCTTACTACGTGTCCAAAATAGGCCATCTTCCTACATTTGATGTTATCAAGCAGATAGACCTCAAACACAAAGCTAAAACTTGCAATTAGACATTCAGAAAACTCGGATATGGAGTGTAGCGAAGACGACGATCAAGAAACCCAAAATAAAAACTCATGGCAAGTAGTCAAAAAACGTAAATTTTCAAAACAAAATAATGATTCCAATTTTCCAAGCTCACCACCAACAAAAATACAAAATCGATACAGTGCCTTATCTAACGCCGAGAGCTCTGAACAGACTGAAACAGAAAAACATAAGAAAATACCAAAACCACCTCCTATATTCGTATATGGCGTCAAAAACTTTAAAGATATGGTCCATAACTTTGGACAAATTGTGGAGGAAGAAACTTACTATACCAGAACTCTACCAAACGATACTGTCTAGAATACAACATATACAATAGATACATACCGTAAACTGATAAGACATTTACGGGAGGAAGAAATCATTCACCACACTTACCAAATAAAGGAAGAACGTGCCTATAGAGTGGTAATAAGACATATCCATCACTCTATACCCACAACAGATATAAAAAAGGAACTAGAAAAAGCCGGCCATAAAGTTCGCAATATAACTAACATTCAACACAGACAAACAAAGGAACCCTTATCTTTGTTTTTCATAGATCTTGTACCCAACAGTAACAACAAAGACATATTCAACCTAGAATTCGTATGTCACGGCAAAATAGCAGTCGAGGCACCACATAAGAGAAACTCAATCATTCAATGCATGCGATGTCAATCATATGGTCATAGTAAAACATATTGCACTAAACCGCATTACTGCGTCAAATGTGGAGGACAACATAATACAAAAGATTGTAAAAAACCTAGAAGCACCCCAGCTAAGTGTGCACTATGCAAATAAGATGACCCTGCTAAATATAAGGGCTGTGTAGTCTACAGGAAACTAGTAGAAAACAGACATATGCAGAAAAGAGGAAACCAACAGCCTCAAAGACCAACATTCAACAGTCCACATGTATGTACTGAAACAAATCAGCTAAATACTCCACAAAACCATCAAAGAACATATGCTAACGTGACAGCACATCAAACCAATCATGATTCAGAACCTAAAACTAATGTAGAACAACAACTATTGACATTCCTAAACGAGTTCAAAAACATGTTCTCGCAGCTCATGAGTCAAAATAGTATGATATTAAACTTACTAACACAAGTCATTAACCAAAGAAATTCTTAAACATACTTAGAGTTGCCACATAGAACGCTAACGGCCTGCTAAACCATAAGCAAGAAGTAATTACTTTTTTAAACTTAAATAAAATTGACGTTTTGCTTATTTCAGAAACTCACTTTACCGAACTAACTACGTTCAATATTCCGCACTATACCACATACAGCAAACCTCATCCTGATGGTACAGCTCATGGTGGCTCGGCGATAATCATCCGCAGCTGCATATCACATCATGTATTGCCGAATTATGCAACAGAAAAAATACATGCAATAATCGTTCAAGTAAATGCAACGCCATGGTACTTTAACATATCTGCAATATATAGCACCACCTCGTCACACAATCTCCACAGATGAATACAAAGCTTTCTTCCATTTACTTGGCAGCAAATTCGTAGCCGGGGGAGACTGGAATGCGAAACACATACACTGGGGCCCAAGACTCACAACAACAAAAGGTCGTAATCTTCTAAAAGCAATGACCAACAACAACTATGATTGTCACACCAATGGAATCCCTACGTACTGACCGAGTGACCCAAAAAGACTTTCAGATCTGCTGGACTACTACATAAGCAAAGGAGTGGCCAGAAACAACTGTCTAATAGAATCCAGCTATGATCTCTCATCGGATCATACACCGGTTATTATGAGCCTGAGTACCACAGTTATAAACAGTCTATCACCTCCTCGACTCACTTCAAAAAACACCAACTGGGCAGATTTTCAATCCTACCTAGAAGAAAACACCCACCTTAATCTGCGGATCAAAACTGCACATGACATAGATACAGCAGCTCAATACTTCACCAAACTTGTGCAAAAAGCGGCATGGCAATCTACACCACGAACTGAACGCAAACCAACACATACCACAAATATTCCCCTGCACACTCGCCAACTCATTGCAGAAAAACGTCTTGCGAGGAGAACTTGGCAAAGATCTAGAAACAACATAGACCTACATATATTCAATAGACTACATAGGCAACTTGGACTAGCCATCAAAGCCGCAAACAACGAAACCTTCGAACACTACATTACAAATCTTACAGCAAATGACCAGACGTTATGAGCCTCCATCTTAACCAACGTCTCACTTGGAAGAAACATATCCAGACCAAAAGAAGGCAGCTCGACTTAAAATTCCGTCAAATGTATTGGCTTCTTGGACGTAAATCAAAACTTAACATCCAAAACAAAATTCTTCTATATAAAGCCATGCTTAAACCTATCTGGTTCTACGGACTTCACCTATGGGGCTGTGCAAAGCCAACGTCGCTGAATATGATCCAAAGATTCCAGTCTAAAGTACTTAGATCGATAGTGGATGCGCCATGGTACGTAAGTAACCAAACACTCTACTATGACTTAAGGTTCCTTCCATCAGAGAAAAAATGCATCAAGCCTTGGAGTCACAAAATGAACGTACCATTCACCACGAAAATGAGCTAGTAAGGGAATTATACAACAATGGACCAGCCACAAGAAGACTACAGAACCTGGCCTCAAGACCTTCTTTAGAACTAAACCAGAATAGAATAAGGTGAGACATCATTGTATGGCTCCCCTTCACGCGCAAAACCTGTATCACATTTACTTAATACTCTTTTTATGATGTAGATTGTAAATAAACATAATTATAAAAAAAACTTTTTAATACAATTTGTTCTAGAAATCGGTGAAATAATAAAAATAACCTCACTTTATTTTAAAACAGTGTTTTATACATTTGATTTTTTTTTTCAAATTTCACATGATTTTTGTATAATTATTAATGTCACACAGTTCATAAAGGTTGTCTGATGTCATTTTTTAATTTCTTTTATCTAGTACTCATGGCGCTGAGAAAATTTAGGTAAATTTGTTCAGATGAATTGATGAATTTTGGTACCATTTTGAAACAATGATGCGAGTTTAATATTTTGATATATGATGCAAAGTACACTTAGTACGTACCTAATACACTAGTAACACTAGTACGTAAATTAAAACATGTACAAAATTGTACTCAGGATAAAAAACTACTACTGTAAATATTATCCACTAAAATTAGCAATACATAAGATACTTTACGTACCAGTGTGCAAAGTAAGACTAGGGTATAAAGTAACTTATGTACTTTTATTAAGTGAGCAACATGTAATGCTATAGAAAAATGATAATAACACATATTGAACTTTTACATTACAGATGTCTAAAATAAATTTGGACGAAGTTTCAAAACTTGATTCCAATGGGATTTTCGATCGGCTTGAAGGATTTGATGATGAGCAAGCAGAAAATTCGGATGTGGGTGGCGACAGTGACGGGGAAGAACAAGTAGAATTTAATAGGAGAACATTGTCTACCCGTAACTCTTTAGGTAATATAGTCAACAATAGAAGATATTTTTTATTATACATTTTTTATAGGTCAAGTAGATGATCATACTTCGTTGCCATCAACAAGTTCAGAAAATCAGAACGACTGTAATAATTTTAATACCACAGATATATTACGGTCCAAACGAGTATGAAACATAACAAGTTACTCCGAATAAGAATCATTTAATAATTTTGATAATTCTGATGATTCCATTCAAGATCCAGATTATGCCTTTCTTCAAGAAACTGTTCTGTTGAATGCAGAACTAGAAGAAGCAGAAAGCGACTCAGTCCAAGAATTGAATGAACTCCTTGTTGCGGATAGGAACGCTGAAGAAAAATATATTTTTTCTAAGAAAGCAAGTAATCCCACAATTTTTTCGAATTATGTTTTCACTGAAAAACCTGAAAGTAAAACAAATACATATTTTTGAATATTCGCTGTCTCAGATTTTCGAAAAAATGATTGGTTTGGATACTTTGGAGTTGATTGTGGAGCAGTCCAATTTATATTCAAACCAGTCTGGAAAGACTTTAGACCTAAAGCTGGAACAACTAAAAGCTCTTTTGGGAATAGTTTTAATAATGGACATTCATAAATTACCGAGCTTACGCATGTACTGGCCGTCTGATCAAAACTTTAAAGTTGATAGAATTGCTAATCTTATATCCCAAAAGCGATTTTTACAAATTTTGAAATTTTTGCATATAAACAATAACGAAACGATGCCTTAAGGAGGGGAGCCTAATTTTGATAAACTTTACAAAATTAGGCCTTTAAACGAAACGTAAACAATAATTTTAAAAGGTTATGTACGCCTTACCGACATTTAGCTGTCGATGAAAGCATGGTTGCTTTCAAGGGCAGAACAACACTAAAACAAAATATGTTGAAAAAACCAATCAAACGGGGAATAAAAGTATGGGCCCTTGCTTGTTCCAAGACAGGATATTTGATTTCATTTTAGATTTATCAAGGAAAACAAGGTACGATGCGAGAGCCTCACCTAGGAGAGAGGGTTATTTTACAACTAAGTGAGCCTTACTGGTATAAGGGATACTGTGTTTACTTTGACAATTATTTTTCCTCATTTGATTTATTGAAAGGTTTATTAGAGAGGAACACTTTTAGTTGCGGAAGGTAGGGGATTCAGATTTTGCACAATTAGGGGAACTATCGGTAGTAAAGTGGAGAGATAGAGGAAAAAATCAGTAAACGTAATAAGTTCTATTCATAATCAAGGAGTCATAACAAACGTGAAAAAGAACAAACAAAATAGGACATCGGGAAGAAGTCAGCTGTCCAGAGGCTATTGCTGAATATAATTTATATATGGAAGGTGTCGATAAATTTGACCAACATCACTCTACATATTCAATTTGTTGGAAATCACAAAAATGGTGCGTAAAACTATTCTATTATTTAGTTGATTGTTGCATTGTGAATTCCTATATTTTATATCAAGAGTCCATTCCTG